>JASANB010004605.1:0-252649 GCA_030248155.1 Sabatieria punctata | reverse complement strand
ACAAAATACGAATTGTTAAGGCAAAAAAAACAAAAAACAAAAGTGAACATATTAGCTTACTGTACGTGTGCCATAGTGATATTTTGCTCACAGGTCATGTGGTTACAACCAAACTTTTTGATAGGAGCAGTTTTGTCAATCTCCGTTCAGGCGGCTACATGAGCAAGATTAGAGATTACTCCCAGTGGCGATTTTTGTGGAAAATCTCGAGTAAAATTAAGCCACTCACTGTAGCACTCGTGGCACAGGAGTTTGAGGCGTTATTCGAAGTTTCTGTCTTTTAGAGTGAAAATACGAACGGCCTTTCCTTCCACTCTCATTGCTTTTTCACACATAGAAGCCACCAAAAAAACCTGAAGCAGTAGGTACGACCTAGTATCTGTCAGATAAGTACTTTTATTTTCAAGTAGGTTCAGGTTCACAATTTTCAGGGTTGAGTATATGTCCAGGTTTTAGGTTCAGATGTACCTACCAACTGTGGGTTATACCTAGTACGTGTACATAATATACACAACAGCAATTAACTTTCTTTCAGACTAAAAATTAAAAAAATCTCATTTTTCTAGAATACAGAATGCTCACTTAATAGGATTTTTGGCTCAGTCGACCAACTAATGAGTCAGGTATTGGGAATGTAATTTTCTAGTAGCAAATAAAAATAAAAGAAGCTCACTTGGAAGGCATTTGCTTGCTGTCCTCCAAAACGGTCATAGCAGAGGCAACCAGACACGTGGCAGTGCAATGGTAGCCAGGGGTCTGAAAACCTGTCAGTACTCTAACAGAAATACATACACCTGTTCTTCCGGTCACAACCATCCCCACAGACTGAAGGAAGGATGGCCGTTTTCTATCAACTTGTGCAAAGGACATCAAGAAGAGAAGGTACCTGGACCGTCACATCGAGCAGAGAGAGATTTCGATCGACTGGAATCGTTGGCGAACAGCCACAGAGTGAATCCGCTAGTACTTGCCTAAAGAGCAACAAAACTAGAGAAATTTATAAGGCCATCCCCGGTTCAGGAGGGTTGAACCGCTAGGCTTAGGAGAGCCTAAGTAGCAAAATTCGCTCAAAATGCAGCTCCAAACGGCTGGCTGCCCTATTTTTGGCGAACACAAAGCTCTTGGCCTACCATACACGTAACAGGTCATCCGCCGATGGGGAAGCATGGGTCGGGGGGTTTATCCCCTCGCCGGCCAAACCCGCCCCCCCCTCGTCGGTACACGCTACCCCCTAAAATTTTGGCGACCTTTTCTCGGAGAAATTTGGCGACCTTTTTTGCGAAAAACAAAATATTTAGGGGCCAAAGCGTCCCTCGACAGCCCACACCCCTCCCTAGCCAAACCTCTTGGTCGGTCATACCCACCTCGCCGGTAGGCACTACTCACGGAAAATTTTGGCGACTTTTTTGGGAACAACAGAATATTTCGGTCAAAACCCATCGACGGCCCATGCCCCCTCGGCCGGTCATACCCCTATAAAATTTTGTAAGCCATTTTATACTATCCAACCCCCGCCGAAAACCACCTAGCCCTCCGGAATTTTCCGGCCCGTGTATGGGGTTGGTGGTCTGGCTTCGGCCGGGGGTCTGAACCCAAATTCTAGGGGAGGTTGGGCACTCAAAAACGATAAAAAATCGCAATTTTTTAGCAAAACATCCAAAAAAATTGCTAATTTGGGATTAAATACAGCTAAAAATACTGTTTTACAGGCTATTTTAGCAAGAAATTTAGTGTGTGAAATTTTAAAAATAGCAAAAGATTGCTAAAAAATTACTTTCCAGCAAAATCGGAGGGGAATCCCCGATCGGGTTTCGGGCCTAAGTCGGGGGGTGGGTGGAGGCAGACCCCAGGACCTCTTGTTACCTGGTATGGCAACAGACAGAGGGTCTGCCCTGTATGCAACATAGGCGAAACGCATCGATCGGGAACCCGTCCGATTTTTATGGCAAGCAATTATTTCAGCGAATTTTTTGCATTCTTTTAGAATTACAGACACAAAAATTGCTAAAACCGCCTGCTGTATTTGAGGCCAACTTAACGACTCTAAGATTTTCAGCCGAAAATGTGGTTTTGGGTGCTTTTAGTATCCGAAGCCCTCGCCGGAATTTGGGCTCAGCCCCTCCACCAACCGGCTTATCACCTATTGCATGCATGTTGGCTACAATTTAAACAAATTTGTGTTCGTGCGAGACTGTAAGCAGATAAAAAAGAAATTACCTGTTCCCGCGAGGGTCCTTTATTGGAGAACATACCAAAGGTGCAGTACTCCGGGTACTTGAAGAGAAGGTCGCGCCCGAACTTGAACTGTGCCAGAGCCATCACCACCAAGCCCCAGAGTGCTGTGAGCACTGCTTGGAGAAGCCCAGTAAACGACAGGTACTGGCTGACGCTTATCTCAAATAACAGCATCTATCAAATTCGATCGAGTCCAGCTTTCGCCACACCAATTACCGGTTCTTCCTTGCGCGTGTGGTAATCGTAGTACAGAGTGCGTTTGATGACCGAGCCATCGCTGTCGAATGGCAAACACCATTTGCCCAATCGTTCGTGTTTGAAGAGTGGAAAACTAAAAGCAAAGCGTCTCGTAGCTGATTGGCTGTAGGCACTGTTACACCAATCACCGTTTGGGTGGGCTGGGCTCGACCGGTGGAACAGGGTCAGGCATGATTGTCTGACGAACCGTTGTTATATCGTCACCGCTTGCTAAGGTTAGCAAGATCGTTCGATAGGTACCACTGTTTATCACGTAACCCTGCAAATTGTTAACTTGTAAACTGTGTAAACTGGTGCATCTATTTAGACAACGGGAGCTTCAGTTGGATTCCTAGGCGTAAGTAAACGCAGCCTTCAGTTGGATGGAACGGTATGACAACTAGGCCCACCTTGGAAACCGGCAAATAAAAAAATGTAAATTTTGGAGCTCCCGTTGTCAAAGTAGTGTGAAGAACCTTGGGTCCGGGATGCGACTCCAAGACAGTCTCAATTGACTGCAACTCGCCATCGAAGTTCTTTTTGACGAAATCCATTCCCATAACGCACGGCACCGAGTCAAAGCCGCAAGCTCCCACCACGTAAATACCTGGAGCGCAAAATGACATAGCAACAAAGTCTGAGAGCTGCTAAAGACACCTTTTTCTTCGGCCAATTCATGGTATTTGGCTTGCATGGATTCGAGAAACTGAAAACAGTTGACACTTCACTTACAGCCGCCACTCTAATGTAAAGTATGCTTGTGGTTACGGTATACTTGGCAATACAGTCATGACCTGGACCATGCTATATGCCACCCGTACTGTTTGCGCACTAATACAGATTGTAGATTTCTTATTCAATTTTCTACTCAGCGAATTACTATGTACACACATACGCCCATTAGATCAGACCTATTAGGACGAAAAACTCGTAAAAACCGCTAGTTTAGGGTTGGGGTGCCCAGTTGACCGTTCAGAGCCAAGACAAGCGGACATACCATGAATTCTCCGCTGACATCGACATGATTGGTTGCGTTTTCGATGCAGGCACGAACTACCGGTTCTCCATAAAGACGATACTAAAATAGAAAAAGAATAAGAATCGTAAAACCTTCTAGGCGTTTTATCTGGCGCCTGCGATTCGTAAAACGCTTTAGAACGACCCGTGAATAAGGAGCCTGTGCACTAGGCCGAAAGCTGCGAAGCAAATACGTACGTTGCCACTATAAGTATAGATTTTCCAATGCACTTGGCTCTTATGAAATTTCCAATACACTCGGCTTTTGCTGATTCAGCGATGCCCACATTTTATACCACACGCAGTCCCGACTATTTACGACTTTCGCCGAAGAAGAAGGGTGCAAAATTTCAAAAAGACTAGGCCAGAAGAGAAAACAGTGAAACAGTCCTCAAAACATATTCGGAAGGTAAAATGAACAGTTTCAGTAAGTAACTAACTATTGTGGATTTTCTCATTTTAGGTCTATTTTTTCTTCCTGTTCAGTCTGAACGGGAGTACTACACCTACCCACCGGTACTGTTACTGTGTGAGCCGCTAATTGTCGAGAATTCCAGCTAACCCACAAAAATAGCGAATACCAGGGTGCCTACCACTCGTACGGTTGCTAAATAGAGAATGATGCATATTTTCAGACCGCCTACGGCGCAAACCAAAAAATAATGCATCTATCGAATGTGACTAATGCTAGATAGGACTGTTCAATTTCAAACTCAAAGCGGGTTAGCGCACTGTTGTAAAACAGGGAGTACTTACGCAAGCACACCAGTCTACAGAGAGCAAAGGTCGCTTGACGTGATCTTAAACGCGAACGGAACGCACACACAAAAACACTTACAGGTCCAACACAATTCAGCACCACTTTTGTTTTTCTGGCCATCGAGTTTAGACTTTCGTCGTCACCCGAATCTGCGATTAGAATTGGTGTTTTCTGCAAGTCCATCTCTAAAACATCAGTCTGTAAAATGAAGTTTGCATTCACGGCAACCGTAAATACTGAAAAGTCTGCTTGCCTACAATCTTCGACGACTCTTCCAAAGCTTTCTGCAACTTTGACTCATTTCTGCCGGCCACGGCAAACTTGTAGCCTTTGTCTTTGGTCACTCGAGCTACTTCTTCAAGCACATACTGACCAGTGAAACCAGAGGCACCATAGATGACCAAGTCAAATTCGCGTTCAGCCATCCCGCTAGAGAACAGTAACACAGAATAAGACTAGGCCGCATTGACTTTAGACTCTGGCTGGCGCCCCTGAGTCACTGTGTTTACGGCGGGCCATGCAGCAGCAGGCTGGGCTAGACAGGCCGAGCAAAGTACATCTGGCAGGCAAAAACCAAACGCCGGCAGGCCAGGAGAGACGTTTTTTTAACTTTTATTTCAGTCGGTTTGGCAACAAATAATAAAATAAAGGTGGTATGTATACAGCATCTAACAGCCTAACACCGTGTTTATGATATATTATTGACAACCTGGACACCCCTGACAGTTCTGTACATAGCTTAATTTTGAACTAGCGCCCACACGGATTACGATTATATATTATTATTATTATTATTGGCAAATTTAGGATTATTTAGCACTAGAGGCCGGCAATAGCTCCTTAACAAGATCATGCATAGGGCCGATACTACAGAACAGGAAGAATGTACAGCAAGAGCAACCCGACCGCAAAAGCAGCTACGAACCAGGCAGACACGCTCTAATTGACAGCAGGTGCTAGACTCCGATAAGACCGGCAGCAGCCAATTTAAAGGAGCAGACGATAATATGAACAAGAAGCAAAAAGAACAAAAGAGAAAGAACAGAAATGGGACAGGAATCACAAATACCACTCATTGAATTCAATGCTGGAGTGAGTTAGAAAGTGACTCGTACTTTGATCAGATAAGATAATAGACATTGTGATAGATAAAAATGATCGTTTCAAATTTCACAGTTGGCACAGCCAACGGGGGCACGACGGACTAAGAATAAACAGTTTGTAACACATCACTCAATACCACACAATACCGTCAGTATGCAATGCATGGGAATTTGGCTTTGAGATAATGCTAATGCGCTAGAAATATTGCCAGAGACTAACTCGGTATACCGTACGTACAATGCCTATTTAAAGTAACCAAAAACAAGAACAACTGTAAAAAAGGGCATCGTCAACAGATTCTGGCCACAATCAATCAATCAGTCGATCGATACAATCGATTCGATCCGTTTAAAGCACCGATTTAACATCGACACACCTGATATGGCTGCAAAAACATTCAGAGAGAACCGAGAAGATTGGTTTGCTTTCGCTTGGCCACAATACAACTGCTATGGCGTTTGGACCTTGAACGTCACTGGGAAACACTCCTCCGACACGCTTATATCAAAATGACACTGGCTAACTAACCAACATGCAGCTTTAACTGCCATCCTGTCGCTTCAACGCTGTCACTGTGGCTTTTTCAAAGATATGACCAAAAACAAAAGCCTATGCAATGTCGCCTTTAACGTTGTCACTATGATTTTCATAACACAGTAAGAGTGTAAAGGCGACAAAATATCGAATATTCGTAGGCGATATTTTGTCACCTTTACACTCTTACTGTGTTATGAAAATCATAGTTACAACGTTAAAGGCAACATTGCATAGGCTTCTATTTTTGTCATCTCTCTGAAAAGATCACAGTGGCCGTGTTGAAACGACAAAACTGACAAGAAGACATTATGCAAATCTGCCATTTTCGTTACTTTGAGTGTCATTTTGTCCTGTTCACTGTCATGGTTAGGATGACAGGACGCACTGCCTGTCAAAGCAGCCAAGGCACCGTAGCTGTAAGCGTGTCAGAAATCTTATTGTCCCACGAGTGTGACTAATAATAAAGCACAAGGCAGGCACTGGCTCACTCGTCTACCTACACAGAACAGACCGACCAACTAGCAGCACTTCTACAGATGAGCAGCCTGTGCCAGCCCCAAGGTAGCCAGGATTTCGGCTTCGTTCAGACCCTGATGGTTGAGCGGGTCGAAGCCTCCGGGAGCAGGACTCTGTCGCGCGTTGAGTATCTCGTACGAACGTACGATCTCCGCTCCCACACCGGCCTCCTCCTGCCCCTCCATCAGCATGTTGGAATCGTCATCGTCAACGGTGGTCGACCAAGGCCACGGCTGAGGGGTGTAGATGTGCTCGCTCGGCCACTGCACCATCGGCTCATCAGGCTCGCCGATCGGCACGTCCAACTCCCCTTCGTCCGACCGATCGCTGGTGGGAGATGAGGCCTCCAGACTCTCCAGCTCGTTCTAAACAAACGCAATCGCTACACAAAATTTAACCAGCGGTCTGGGGACTTCCCTCCCAACTTGGGCTCACCCGTCACTCACCCACCCATACATACATGTAACAGGTCATCCGCCGAAGGGGGAGGGGGTTGGGGGGTCTGGCGCCGGCCGGGGGTCTGAGCCAAAATTTTGGGAGGGGGTAGGGCACTAAAAAACGCTCAAAAATCGAAAAAATCGCAATTTTTGGGCTAAAATCGCCAAAAATTGCTAATTTGGGCTGAAATACAGCTAAAAAATGCTGTTTTGCAGGCGATTTTGGCAATTTTTGTGTCTGAAATTGTAAAAAATTGCAAAAATTTGTTCACAAATTTAATTATCACAAAAATCGGAGGGGGATCGGCAAAATCGTCTGGGGGGTCCCCATCCGGAGGGTCTGGCCTAAGTCGGCAGACCCCCCTGTTACATGTATGCACCCACCTGAAACTAACTTCTTCCTAGACCTGGCCACAAAAATGGCACCATCCAAACCTGCTGGCCTAATTTTTTTGACTTTTGATTTTACGCCTCTCAAGACATTTTTCATGTATGGCTGTTAACTAATCCGCTATGCACCATAATCAAAGCATCGTTCAATCTCTTTGAAAGATTGGCAAAAATTAGGGTGCTTTTAAATAAATTGGATGCTTCTCAAAACAGTGCGAAATCTATCTGTTGCAACTGACTGCTCTAACAAAAGAGTACTAAGAACAAGTACGTGCATGATACGCATTTGTGACAGATCCATTTTTGGTACATACACATGGGATAGCAAAGTGTGCTTCCCAATATTTACGAGATGTTACGGTTGTTATTTATTACAGTTCTAAGGATTTTTTTGAGCCCAATAATTTTTGCTTTTTTTAAATATTTAAAAAATAATTATTTTTTTGGGAAAACCGTCTTAAAGGGGTCCAGATGCTAGTACAGGGGATCAGGTGTAGCTGGGGGGAATCAGGAACCGATCCCAAACAGAAATTACTGTGTTTAATAATCATAAATAATTATAAATTAACTATTTATATCGAAAAATATCGATTTCGATTATTTTTTGGCAAAATTAAATGGTCATGTCGTATATCATTTGAAAGCCCTTCGCCTGACGAGTCTAATGATCACTAAATCAGCATAGAGCCTGTTTTCCCAGATATAAAAGTACCGCTAGAGACTCAACAGTATAGGCACGCTCCGGAGGGCCTGTTTTAAAAACATAAAAATACCCCTAGGGGGCGCATCAGTATAGGGCACGCTCCGAAGGGCCTGTTTTCCAAATATATAAATACCCCTAGAGACGCACCAGTATGGGGCACGCTCCAGAGGGCCTATTTTCCAAATATATAAATACCACTAGGGGTACACATAAGTATAGGGCACGTTCCGGAGTCGTATAGGCATAAGAAAGTTAATTAATCAGTATCTAGTCCATTTCTGACCTTCCCTGATTTCGCCCCCCCCCCAGCTACACCTAACCCAGTACAGGTACTCATACATGGGCCGGGGGGTAAGGGGGTATACCCCTCCCCCCTCGGCCGGTCATACCTCCCTCCCGGAGGGAGGAAATTTTCGCTTATTTAAGGCAATATAGGAGTTTTTTTCTATTTTTCGGCCCCCCTCCCCGAGGTCTCCAGACCCCCCTACTAGAGTTGTAAAAAAAAAATTTTTTTTTGAAAGCCAAAAAAAAAGCTTTTTTTTATGAAAATTTTTCATTTCGAAATTTTTTTTTTCAAAATTTTTTCCTAGCATGAAATATAGCTTGTAGGAGATGCAAGGATGCATCAGAAGCAACTTTAAATGCAAAAGCTGATACTTTGGTTCAAACATAGTGTTACAGCCTGAGAGTCGATATTCTACCTGCAGCATTGCTCACAGAGTGGCTGCTGCCCTTCAAAACCTATTTTTATGCTTAGAATAGGCAAGAAATTGATAGAACTGCACTTCTAATGTATATCTGAGGCTAAATTCAGCGATTTTCCCCCAAAATTTCCATTCTGTGAATAAAATAAAAAATTTTCGAAATGGGCCTTCAAAAAAAAAAAGCTTTTTTTTTTAAAAAAAAAAGCCTTTTTTTTAAAAAAAAGAGCCTAACAACACTACCCCCTACCCCCTCCGAATTTTTCCGGCCCACGTATGCAGGTACTTACATACAATAAACTTCCCACTTTTGCACCTTGTCAGTTAAGAAACCTATTCGAAAACGCCAATACAGGTCAAAACACTGCCTATTATAACTGGATAATTTCACCGAAAAATGTTTTAGAGGCACTTCTATGTGAATCCTAATAAAAGATTTCTTAAGCAATCACTGTTAGGCTCAGTGCAAAAGAAGTATTATGCAGGTTGCTAGATAAAATGTTGGCTGCTTCCAAAGAATTTACTAAAAATTGCATGTATGCACGTGAATTTTTTCACTTTTGCCTTAATTTGCAAATTGATTTTTCAATAAATATTTTTTTAAAATAGGTTTTTCAAATTCTTGTCCGAAGCAACTGTTGTTGTTAAAGCCGACATTGGTGAAGGAGTCTGAGGGGAGTTAACCCCCCTCAGGCTCTGACCTAACCCATCAAGTCGTCGCTCCCCCTTCAGGAATTCTTAGGAAGAATTTTGTATAAAAAATTATGATAAAAAGGGAGAATATTGTAAAAAAAATTATGATAAAAAGGAAGAATTTTGTATAAAAAATTATGATAAAACTATGGGTCCAACCATAAAACTATGCGTTAAAGCATGGATAAAGCTAAATAACGGTGTAGTTCAACATTACAAAAGCGCAAGTTCAATTCTTCAGTACAACCGGAACCGGTTGAGATTAGAGAAAGTGGTTCTTGCTATGTCCAATTTCTATGAAACACCAATTGTCCGTGTGGGCAAAGAACGACCGGTCAACAGACAGTACCTGGAGATACTTCATGGTGTTGAAGATGAGCACCGAGCGTCTGAGCGAAATGGGTTGGCGAGAGTTCATTGACTGAATCTTCAAGATCGATACATCCAACATTTGACGACGGTGAGCATTCTCCGGGAAATATCCACACACATCCAAACTGCTAAATTCACTAGACTATAGTAATGTAGGCGGATGAGAAAAAGCAACCTGGAAGAAGAGCTGAGACTGTCTGGGGAAGACCTGGAAGATGGCGGACTGGAACTGCTTTGGTCACAAGAAAGCTCCTCATCCTCATCATCGTCCACTTCCATTTCACACCCGTATGAATCGGAAGAATCGAACCTAAACAGCTAGCTGCAGTGTGTGCGAGGCAGTGGGCAGTAGTGTAGTGGTTACCTCAGATAACCGCCATTGTCATAAGTAGGGAAATCGAGTGCAGGAGGGGCATGTCTGGCGAGATCCTGTAGGGCACAGCGAGTGGGCGAGGAAGAGGGCAAAAGAGACACACCGGGCATCAATTGGCTGCCTCCTACACCGTCCATGGGTAAAGCTGCTAACAGAACCATAGCAACAGGAGATGATAAGGCAGTGAATGATTAGATTGGAACACCTAAAATGCTTCCATTATATTATCGCTGCTCACATCTTGCTTCAACACGCCGAAAAATTGAGTGACAGACAGCGGTAGAGAGCTGTCTGGGAGGGGTATATCAATAAACAGCTACGGTTCCACTGGATCCAACTGAAATGGGTCGCACCGCAATCATAGGTAAGCTGTCACCAGTCGCAGTTAGGACTTTGAGCTGCAAGCAAGCTCCATCGTTCCCGGCATTCAGATAATATGGGTTAATTTTTATGAACATCACTACAAAGTGAGCCAAGACCATTGTTAATAGGTTAAACACTTTTTGAAAAATGCCATCACCAACGGCAAATGGAGCAAGCTTCAATCCGAATCGAGAAAGCGATAAAGCCAACTCAAACAATGGGAAGATTCAGAATTGCAGCTGTTGTAAGCGGACTATTTCTGATAGTTGATTAGTAGCTTTCAGAAGATGCAAGCTACTGATTTGGCACATAAATCCAATTTTGCGTAAAGATGGTTTTCTTTCAATATCCCACCAACCACCCTCATGCATAAAATACCATGAGCACTAGATTACAAGCTCTTCTCTAATCGAACATCTTTTACTTTGAAAAAGTTAGGATAGCTAACTATCCATCCACTCTGCAGAAACATCCTTTGCGCGATCACATAATCAAGCCAAATGCAGTTATGGAAGTAAATATAGATAATTTCGCATAGAGACAGTTTTTTGGGGCTACCCATGTTACACGACATCAAGATATGCATGGGACGGAAAAATTGAGGGTGGTATGTGGCTTTTCGGCGGCAGGCGCTCCCAAAATAGGTCGCCAAAATTTTGGAGGGGTATGAGGGTTTGACCAAAATTTTCTGTTTTTCCGAAAAAGGCATACATGAGCCGGGGGTAAGGGGGTTTACCCACTCCCTCGCCGGCCTATACCCCCTCGGCAGGCTATACTCCCCTCCCGGGAGAAAATTTTCGCTTATTTAAGGCAAAATAGGCGTTTTTTGGACTCCCCCCAAGATCTCAAGACCCACTCGGGATTTTTCCTGCCCATGTATGCAAAAAAGGTGGCCAAAATTTTCGAAGCGGGGTCGGAGCAGGGTAGTGCCTACCGAAACCATTGTGGGCAGGGGATAAACACCCTTTCCATCCTAGAAAATGCACTAGTCTTATTAAGTCTTGGTTTCGAGCTTGGCTTAGGACCAGACAATATCTCTGGAAACCAATTTTTACAACAGAAGCTTGCCAGTTAAGCAAAGGGCCGGGCGGGAATCCTGTTACACAGCAGAAGCAATGAAGCCGTAAAATACACTCTGCTTGCCGAGCAAAATTTTATCAAGTGCTTTCTATTCTTCAGGTCTTATCAGCTGTTTGCCCAGATAGGCGTATAATAGGTTCGCGCAGGCAGCACGACAAACAACCTGCTATTTTCGGTCTGCTTTCGCGCTTTAATCGCTTGCCTGGCTATAGCTAAATTAATGATTTAGCAGTTCACAGCAATATACTCTAAATGAAGAATTTAGAACTGCTGGCAGGGTACAGAGGGGTTCTGGAGACTTCGATTGATTCTAATAGAGACATCTTTAACAATCCAATTTAATTCGTTGACTGACTAATCACTTATTTACTGCTTCGCGACTATTTTGGCAAATCACTAGCAGGCTAAATAGTAGCCCGAGTGTACACTGAAGGCAATAATAAACAAACAAGTGCCATCGTCGTAGCTGACAAGGTTCCGACAGAAACAAACTGGACAGAGCAAGGAATACGAAGCACTAAATAAACAGCAAGCATCCAATAATACAGAATGCGTAGGCGGCAGGCAGGCACATGCGCTGTCGTCGTCAATGCCGGCCCGGCAGCGCTCAGCGGGACAGCAACTAACCACACAGCCACGCGCCCTGAGCGCAAGCGGCGTAAACAAAGAGAAAAAAATCGCCCAAATATTCCTAATTTGCGCTGGACGCTTCATATGCGCTACGGCCTTTTAACAGAGATTTATTGACTGTGTTATTTAGAATATTCTCCTCTACTAGCAGGCAATACAAACGTTTGAAGCAAAACAGACGAAAATTGAGCAATTTCTATGCTTGGGTAGCTAATTTTTTCAAAACATTTCCACCATGTGCGTGTCTTTGCGCGTACGGAGATTGTCATACGCAGCATGGATCCTCGAACAGATAACTGGCAACGTCAGTCTACGGTAAATTAGTCAGGGTGAAAGTATTTATATTACGCGAGTCTAACGCGGCGAGGATCTGGGCGCTGAACTAACTCTACTATGACTTCAAAAGCAACGTTTGTACTGCACAGGCGGTCTGGCGGTTCGCCAGCTACACCGAGTTTGGCCAACCCGCTAGATGGGACCCTCGAGAAGACTTCTGATTTTTCTGCAATTAATTTTTGAAGCAATTTTTTGCAACTTTCTAGAGTTTGAGACACCAAAATTGCTGAAATTGCCTGTCAAACAGCGCTTTTTAGATGTACTTTACTTAGAATTTGATTTGTGGCTGCTGCCCGCTCCTCATGACTGGTTAGATTTCTCAAATATGAGTTTAAGCTGGTGGTCTGGCATCTGCGTGTAGCGTGGTTAGAGCACTGGACCGGTAATCCAAAGGTGCTGGGTTCGATTCCCAGCTATGCCATTGCGCATGCCTTACTGTTTCACCTTTTATTCAAATTAAGCCCAATTTTGTGATGTATTACGATTTTGGCCCGAAACTACCATAATAGCGGTTTTTCAGTATTTTCCATCCATTGCTTACTGTAGCTGTAGGAAGCCCTTTTTACGCCCATCAAACAAAAACACAACTTATGTTATAATTTCGTACAGTCGCCAGTTTTCTAAGAACGGACCAACGATTAGCTGTTTTTCAACTCATTTAAAATATAAAGAAAAACACTTTTTGCTATTTGTAATTAGAGATGCAACCGTAAAGAAAAATATCAGATACCAGGTAGTTTTTCAGAATACTGGATACCGAATAATACCTGATAGTAATGATAATCAGGTTTTAAGGAAATGCAGTAACTTTCAGGCTAAAAATACTGTACTTTTTCGATGCTATCAAGGCTGGATATGAACCAGAATATACAGGGTGTGTCAAAAAAAAACAACCCAGCAGATTTTTTGCTGTAGCAACAGCAAATCTCAACCGATTTGAGTGAATCCTGCTTTAAATGAAAGATAAATAAATTCTTGAACGATTGGTGTAGCGTTTATTAAGATGCGTTGCTTAGTTCCTGAGATAATTGCTTTAAAAATCAAAACAGAGATTTTGGCAGTGAACAACAGAGATTAAAACAACCCAGCAGATTTTTTACTGTAGCAGCCGCAAATCTCAACCGATTTGAGTGAGTCCTATTTTATATGAAAGATAAATTAATTCTTGAAAGATTGGTGAAGCTTTTATTAAGATACGATGCTTAGTTCCTGAGATATTTGCACTCAAAATCAAAACAAATTTTTGGCAAAGAACAAGAGCGATTTTTATTATTCTGTTGCACTTCATAATAAAACCGATTCCTACTGCTCAGGGCTAACGTAACGAGGTTTTTCTGGTGCCACACATGCTTCGTTACTTCATTTGTAAAAGTCTTGTTGCCCCTCAGCAGTAGGAATCCGTTTTATTGTGAAGTGCAACGGAATCGCTCTTGTTCACTGCCAAAATCTCTGTTTTGAGTTTGAAGGAAAATATCTCAGGAACTAAGCATCGTATCTTAATAAAAGCTTCACCAATCTTTCAAGAATCAATTTATCTTTCATATAAAATAGGACTCACTCAAATCGGTTGAGATTTGCGGTTGCTACAACAAAAACTCTGCTGGGTTGTTTTTTTTTACACACCCTGTATTATTGATTATTGATATCACATTGAATGTTTTCATCAAGCCATATTTTCTAGATAATAGCTTGCAGTTACATGTAAGTCCGAAAATCGAGCTAATTTGCATGCCAAACCAAAAATACGCTCAAAAACTGGAAAAATTGCCATGAAAATGCTACTTTTGCCTATCCGGTATCAGGGCTGTTTGTTCTCCGGAAAAAACTCAAGCCGGTTTTTTTCCTGTATTTTTTTCGGTTTTTTTCCAAAAGTTGTTTTCCGAGATGACAGAAAAATTTTTTTAACAATCGTTTTTTATTGCAGAATTCAACGAAATAGCGTGAGTCTTATTATAAAATGCACTAATTTCATGTTTTAGTGTAGTAATTTGATTTTAAAACATGAAAAATACAATAATAAAAGTTGCCTGAAAACGGTACCAGTATTTTTTGCGAAAAACAGCTAAGTTATGCCATAGAAATGCTTGTAAGGCTTCTATTAACGTAAATTCAAAGCGTTGGAAGCGAATTTAACCAGTTATTGCGTCTATTTCCTTTAAAAACTTACTTGAGTTTTTTCCGCATTTTAGTTTTTTTCCGAGCCCCTAGGAAAAAAACCGGTTTTTTTTCCGGAAAAAAACGAAAAAAAACCGAGGAAAAAAACCGACCCAACAGCCCTGTCCGGTATCCAAAATATACCGGATAATGTTTTAGAGCTAAAATACCGGATTACGGTTGCATCTGTATTTCCATACATGTAACAGGGGGGTCTGGGGGGTCGCCCCCCCACCCGACTTAGGCCAGACCCCCCCCCCGAGACGATTTCACCGCCCCCCTCCGATTTTTCTGGCAAGTAAATTTTCGAGCAAATTTTTGCAATTTTTTACAATTTCACACACAAAAATTGCCAAAATCGCCTGCAAAACAGAACTTTTTAGCTGTATTTGAGCCAAAATTAGCGATTTTTGGCGATTTTTAGCCCAAAAATTGCGATTTTTTCTATTTTTGAGCGTTTTTAGTGCTCACCCCCTCCCCCAAAATTTTGGCTCAGACCCCCCCCGGCCGGCGCCAGACCCCCCCCCCCAACCCCCCTCCCCCATCGGCGGATGACCTGTTACATGTATGTGTATTTCTAATGAAACAGAATGTACGGGTTAAACTGAAATACAATGTTTGGCCAGATGAGGAAGTATTGGGTGTTCGGTTGGGGTATTAAGGCTGTCGGATCGGATATCGGGATTGGGTTTTTCTGATATTGTGCGCACTAGTGATGTAAAAAATTAATTTAATTGTAATTGAAATTCGCATAATTGGCCCGTTTTTAATTTCAATTCAATTAATTTAATTAAAAAATAAAATTCTAAAGTTGTTCCATAATTTAATTGAAATTCGTGTGGAATTTCAATTATTTCATGTGCTAACTGCTAAATCTAAGGAAATGTGTAAGTATTAGAGGCGCAAATGACTTCAAAGAAAAACCTATTTAGGCTTTGTTACGTATTTTATGTTAACTTCGTTATATTTTGAAACATTTTACACTCTGTCTTTCATTTCATAGTTCATTAAATGTTAAAATAGTGATTTTCGGATGCATATTGTGGGTGTACACTACCCTCTTTGGCGTAGGTAGAAAGAGATTTCGGTAAAAAACGAAAACCCTTTTAGATTGTTTATGCCCAGACACTAAAATTGACTACGTAACTTTAAACTTCCCCACAATGCCCTTTTAACTTGTTTTTATAAGGACATTAGGTTACTTTTAAAATTTTGTCTCCCTGGTCGGGCATCCCAACCAGGTGTCTCCAAACTTAACATGCACATTTTTCCATATCCCTTCCCTGGCTATGGCACTGTCTTTTAACAGCAAACATATTACAGTTTTCGGAAAAAATGGAAAAATAATTGAAAAAATAGCATAATTGAAATATTCTGCGGTTCAAAAATTTAATTGAAAATATAAATTGAAAATATTGGAAAACCATATCAATTTATTTTATTGTAATTGAATTGAAGTTAAAAACTGAGTCCGTAATTTAATTAATTGTTATTGAATTTAAATTCAAATTCCATAATCTTGCACATCACTATTTTTTATAGTGCGCAATCAATCAAAAATGAGAACTACGTACATACGTATGTAGTGTACGTACATATAGGCAGGTAGGTGTGCAAGCAACCGTAGTGCATAACGTCTATAACTTGACTTGAGCGCCCAACCGCTCTCCGCTTCGTTTAGATTATGCCAGCCAATAATAACAAAACAACAGTGAAATCGCTAAACTAGAAATAAACCGTCAAGAAGTCCGGTTTTGGTTTGTTGAATTCACATGGAGAGATAGTTGAATGAAAATGGGTTCATTTGTAAATGTAACAGTTACGAGTAACCTCAATTCATTCCATTCGGAACGTAGGTTTCCGGCCGATATCAAGATTTCAGACTTGAAGGTAAGCAAAAGCAAGAAAATAATATATAATTAACCCCATCAAGTAATTTTCTCTGTTTTCACCTTTCACCAACGAATTGCTTTCAGAACAAACTCGAACTACTGACGGGTGCACAGTCAAGTTCTATGCAGATAGAATTGCGGTCCAATGAGAATGTGTTTGTGTCAACGCTGGACGCAGCTAACGAAACATTGGAGTCGTGTGGGGTCAAAGATGGCATGATATTGCAAGTCAAAGATAATCAGTCGATTTTTGAGGATCTCAGCAAAGTAGAGAAATATGAACTATCAGAAGAGGCGTATGAGAACAGGACAGGTGTTTTTATTTAGGCTATTGTAAATCCAACCAGACTCTAATTACCGTTTTGTGTAGACAGTGTGCGCGCCTGGAAGCAAAAAGAAAAGCTTGGAAGATTCGACCCTGAAGCCCAGAAACTCAAGGAGGAACGGGAGAAACAACTGGCAGATGAAGCAGAAGAACTGGTCAGAAATTTAAAGGTACGTATTTCCACCGTAAGCAGTTTCTGGCACTGCTACTTTCTAAATCGCCATCAACAGCCGAGCAGCCATTTAGAGTGCCAGCCAGTAGAGATGTTCACGAGCCTGAAAAAGCTCGGCTCGGCTCGCGAGCCCAGATCGAGCGAGTTAATCCAGGTTAGAAAGCTCGCGGTCCGAGCCGAGCCGAGCCCACGCGCTACAAACTGAAAAATGTGTAAAATTTAATCAAATTTTGAAAATATTGCGTTTTTGGAGGCTATTTTTCGTTTAATTTCCATGTTTGCTACATTATTTTAAGCTATCAACCATAACAAAAAATGTAATTAGTGAGGAAAAGCTTTAGGTATTGATTTTATGGTGTTACTTTTCTATTTTTTCCGAGCTTTCGACCAAATTTAAAGCTCGCGAGCCGAGCTGGAGCGAGCTTGGAGGTGTGCACAAACGAGCTGACCAAAATAGAGCTCACAATCGAGCCGAGCCGTGATTTTTAGGCTCGTGAACATCTCTACCAGCCAGCGTTATCCTGCTGGCGTAGTATACTGTACTGTACGTAAATCCATACATGTCGCTGGGTTTTTCCGTGGGGGGACCTTTTTTGGGGTCCAAAAGTGGGTTTTGTCGACCTTTTTTTGGGGTAAAAAGTGGTTTTGTCGACCTTTTTAAAGAGATTTTGGGGCGAAAAATGGCTTCAAAACCCTATTTGGACCAAAAAAGCGTTAAAAACACTGTTTTTGCATTAAAAATGCCTTGAAAACCGTGTTCAGGTAGAAGAAAATGCCTTAAAAACCGAATATTGAAACAATAAATGTAATAAAAAGCTGTTTTGCGCTCAAAATACGTATTGAATGAGTTTCAGCGATAAAATACAGATTGAAATGCGTTATATTGACTAAAAATAGTCCAGAGAACCCTAATTTCGATTCTAAGGCACGCGCAAAACTCTGTTTTGACTTATAGGATTACTAAAAAACCCTATTTAGTGATTGAATGCAGTTCTTAAACCCTGTTTAGGGTTTCTAATCAACCAAAAAACCCTCTCTAGGCTTTCTAGCCAGTGGTAAAGCCCTGTTTAGGGTTTCAAAGTAAACTGAAAACCCTAATCAGGGTTTAAAAGTAACCTAAAACCCCTAATCAGGGTTTGAAAGTAGCCTAAAAACCCTAATCAGGGTTTGAAAGTAACCTGAAAACCCTAATCAGGGTTTGAAAGTAACCTGAAAACCCTGTTTAGGATTTCAAAGTAGCCTAACAACCCTAATCAGGGTTTAAAAGTAACCTAAAACCCCTAATCATGGTTTAAAAGTAGCCTAAAAACCCTAATCAGGGTTTGAAAGTAACCTGAAAACCCTGTTTAGGGTTTCAAAGTAGCCTAAAAACCCTAATCAGGGTTTTAAAGTAGCCTAAAAACCCTAATCAGGGTTTAAAAGTAACCTAAAACCCCTAATCAGGGTTTAAAAGTAGCCTAAAAACTAGGGTTCCGACGATATATCGATATCGAAAAGTCGATATATCGACCCATTTTCCAATATCGATATCGATATCGCGATATTTCGCATCGATATTTTCGATATTTATTGTGTGGAAAATCAGGAAACAAAACAAAACTGACACCAAGTTTATTTCTCTGGAACAGTAAAAAACAGTTTTTCCTGAACAACTCAGAAATCGATTCTATAGTCAAAACCTAACAGTGGCATGATAGCTCTAAACATCAATTTCTCGCCATTCTCAGCTTTCTGACAGCAACGCTTCGGTTCTTAGCATACATGGGCCGCGGGGGGGGGGTCCGGGGGGTTTGCCCACCCTCCAACTTGGGCTCGATCCCTCCAAACGACCCAACCAACCAACCACCTGAAGCTGACTTGTGTTCCTGACCCACCCACCAAAATAGCCGCGACACCCGCACAAACCGGCAGGCCCACCCCCAAATTTTAGTATTTTGACCCAACCCATTTTTCCGGCCCATGTACTGTATGGTTCTTTAAATGTCTGCAGCAACACTGATGATCTGCTCACTCCGCACACTTGAAGCAGGAAGGCAGAAGTAGACATGAACTACTGGTATTTCGACTGAGCATTTTCAAATCCTGAGGGGTACCGCCGGCTGATGGGTGGTTGAAAGGATGGTAAGCAAAAAAGTCCGACTTTTTACTAAAATCAAGTTTTTTTTGGCATATTTGTCCTTAAAATTAGTTAAAATACGCTATTCTGTTTGAGCTCATTATGCCTATCAGGGTCGGGCATCGGCCTGAGGGGTCAACCTTTTCATTGAAGGGGTTCAGAAGGGCCACTACCTTTTCTGCGATTCTCTACTAATTGATATCAGATCGCTGATTGCATCAGTGCTTGACTGATAAGCAGCGAAACAGCTTGCTATTTCAAATTTTCACATTTTCTGGCATAACTGTAAATATCGATATCGATATCGATCGATATTGAACTGAAAATATCGATATCGATGTCGAATGTCGACAAGTTTTGATATCGTCGGAACACTACTAAAAACCCTAGTCAGGGTTTAAAAGTAACCTGAAAACCCTGTTTTAGGGTTTCCAAGTAACCTAAAAACCCTATTTCGGATTTCTAAGCCTTACAAAACCCTGTTTTGTGCTGCAGAATGTATTGTCTGGGCTAAAATTTCTTTTACTTTGGAATCCAAAAGTGGGTTTTCAGGTCCCCCAAAAATCCGCTGGGGGGACTTTTGTCCTAAAATCGGGCTTGGGGGGGGGCCGGCCCCTCTTTACACCCCCAACGACATGTATGCGTAAATCCCCCTTCTTAAGGGAAATAGGACTTAATTGGACCGCTAAGGGCCTAGCCTAAAGCTAATCGTAGTTTAAACTTTGTAGATTTTTTGGTTAGAATCAATCTTGGGTATTTGTACACAAAAACCCCAATATCTGCGAAACATCCAATCTAGTATAACTTCACCAGTACCGTATTAGCACAAATTACAGCATCACTGCACTAGCACAGCTCCACCCTGGTTCTTAGGTAGGAGATCGATGCGAAGTTCGGTTGCACAACCAACCAAAGAAACGTGGTCTGGTGGCATTTGTTGGCCAAACAGAGTTCAAACCCGGATGGTGGGTGGGCGTTCAGTACGACGAACCTCTAGGAAAGAATGACGGAAGCGTTCAAGGAAAACGGTAAAAGCAACTGTTATAGGTAGAATGATTTTACTTAAACCCTACCATCTTTAGCTACTTCTCATGTCCGCCCAAATATGGAGGTTTTGTGCGACCTCAAGATCTGGTTGTGGGAGACTTTCCAGAGATCGGCTTTGAAGATGACCTGGACGAAATCTGATTTGCTCGCAATTTTTTATCTTGTTGTGCTTCATACACGGTTACGTCAGTGGTGAGAAAAGGGCAATTTACACTGAGCAGTTACAGTACAAACCAGAAATTTGCCTAAAGCTATAGTCTGTTCAAAAATAAGCGACCTGCCGTTTTTTGCGAATCACTTTTTTCTGAGGCCTCAAAGGGACTTGGGGGCCCAAAGTTGTTGACATTGTCAATAATCTGCCTGGGGTGGACCGTAATCTACACTGCGTTTTCTCCTAACACTAATTTGCGCAACATAAAACGAGCTTTTTCTGTTTCGTGACTCCAATGATGGCTTTGACATTTCTAGCTGAATCCGTTCTAGAGATATGGCCCAATTAAGGTATCTGGGTCAAGTTTTCAGGGCCGAAAGTGTCAGAATCGATTCAAGCGGTTCTGAATACCCCAATCTAGCAGAAGTTTCAGCTAAATCCACCAACCTACCTAAGTTTCCAGACCTTCATTGTGAATATTTCAAAAAACGCCTTTTTTCGCAAACTTTGATTGGCGATATCTCTATAACGGTTTGACTTAGAAACATCGTAAAACCATCATTGGAGCCACCAAAGACTATAAATTCGAATTCTGCGGTCATCTCACTTTCATCGCAATTAGCGAAAAACCTAATTTTTTATGTTGTGAAAATTAGTGTTCAGAGTAAACGTAGCGCAGATTAGGGTCCACCCCCGGCTGGAGCTCGACCTTGTCCTTTGAACTTCAGCCTAAGTCGCTCTGAGGCCTCCTAAAAAGTTATTTGCAAAAAAAACGCCAGGTCGCTCATTTTTTTGAACGACTATAGTTTAATTTTAGTTACAGCCACCGATTGTGACCATGTATGTCATGCTTGTTTGCTAATACGCGTACCGCTAGAGCTTACTGTGATAAAAGTAGCCAACAACCAAATTTATTATTCTCAATCGCTCTGCATAATCTCTCGCACTTTAGCTACCACAGCCCTCACATGACCTTCCATTAAGGCTCGATCACTTCCGTTTACAATAAGAAAGTCCCACTCCACTCCCTCGTCCAAACCACACTCGGTCTCAGCCTCATCCACCTCTGCCACAAATTGCCAGCCTCTATTTTTGCGAACCGACTCTGGACTCTCGATACGCACCGTAAACACCTGACTGAGCGAGTAGTGAGAGAGAAAGAAGTGAACATCGCTTTTGCGTCGACAATCGGCCACTAGCCACACAGGCGAGGAGGCATCCTTGACCGCTTGTTGGCAGAAGAAGCCGGGACAGCGGTTTCGGACGTCCTCACCCCAAGCCACCATTGGAAGTCGGTGATTCTCTTTGTAGCGGCCGCTGGACAGCAATTGCTCCAAATCAAGACCGTGGTCCTGGGCGTACTGCTGCTTAAGAGGTTTGCTGAGGTGACAGACAGTTAAGAGAGGATGCAGTTGGTGGGAGAGCAACTGAGATATGTAATCCTTGCCCGACTTGCGCTTACCAGACAACAATAGAATAACACGCGGCTCCATTATAATAAGTACAAGAATGTAAGAACTGATTACAGAGAGAAATGTACACGCAATCCCTACAAACAAGTAACAATAACGATGGTGGTGATGCTTCAAGCGCCCCTGAAATATACGGTTTTAGTTAGGTCGAAGTGTTATTCCTGCTTACTGTTGTTTTTTGGCGGACCCTGTATAACAGGTCTGGCTCTGATAAAAACGGTGATATTTGTGTTACAATAACTTTGATTTTCTTGCAGTAGAATGATGAACGCTGTTGAAGAATTATTAAACAGAAAAGAGCATTTCAGTATCTAGCTTGCCAAAATGAAAAAGCGGTTTTTATGGAAAAACGAATTAAAAATCTCATAGCGGGGAAGCCAGACGAAACTTGGGGGTCAGCCGCTGAACTTCTTAGGAGGACGGGATAAAAATATAGCATTTTTAGTTTCGAAATTTAACGGTCGTTACCACCTACACCGTCTTCAGGGGCTTATTCACCAGCTTAAATACTAATCCATCCCATGTCTGGGCGAGATCAGAAAGCAGCGAGAACATATGGGCCGGGGGTGAGGGGGTTTATACCGGAGCCCATCCCCCCTCCAGAAGGGAGAAAATTTTGCTTATTTAAGCCAAAACAGGCGTTTTTCGAACTTTTTTAGATACCCCCCCCCCGAGGTCTCCAGACCCCCTCCGGATTTTTCCGGCCCTTGTATGAGCGAAAATTGTATATATTATTAATTATTTGTGGTGGCCGAAATTTCACAAAAGCAGCAAACTCACACAATGATGTTGTTGATTGGTATGTGAATGAGTTTGACGAAGAAACCGATAAATCCCATGATAGCAAAACCAATCGCTGTAGCCATAGCTATCTTCTGGTATTCTATAATCAAAATAACTTCAATTAAAGACCATTTCAAAAAGTTTGGCGGTGGACAAAAATTCCATATTTTCTCAAAAACTTTCTTCTAAAATGTGCACTATATTTCTAGCTTATGCGACCATTCAGTGACAGTTTTCTCCAAAGAACTGGTTGGAGCGAGAAATCAACCTTTTATAGAAGCGTCAAATCCAGAAACGGACTTTACTTTCAAATCTCTCAGTCTCTCGCGAGTCTGCTTATATAAAACCTGCCCAAACTCCCGTCCAAAGGGAAAATAATTTATTGTTAGTAGTAAACCTTTTCTGTCAGGCTTGGTGCATCGCTTAACCAGTCTCAATGAATCCTTCATAAACTGCTTGGCCGGCTCAACCACAGACACTATCTGATCCATTTCAGATACACACACAACGATACCAATAACGAGATACTTTCCTGACGGCAACGACACAAATATTACCCGACTGAAAACTGAAGTAGGAAATGTATAGTACGCGCACTTACAAAAAATAGGTGAGGCTGCGGAATCGAATTTCGCTAAAACGGTACTTCAGAAAACGCTTTATTTCTGATGGCTCGACTGGTTAAAAAGTTAGTACCAAGTGAAACTCTAATGTGACAATGAGACAGACAAAGGCGAATCACATACCCAATCAAGTGATCAAATCTTCCTTGGTAAAATGAAACGAAAACCGCAGAATCGACAAAACGTCCGAACTGCGAAGTCCTAACGCGAAATCGTCAAAGCTACGGTAGTCGGCGGAATTTCAAACCGTTAAAAATAAAAGCGCTTTCAAATCAGTTGCAACGTTTAGCGCAAACACAATTATCAACTTGTACAAATACACCAAATTATACAATCACTTCAAACTCGTATAATTCTAGTTAATGAAGTAGCTACAACGGAATTTTTTATCATGTTTTCCACATCCAACAATAGATGGGCAAAAGTGCCACCCGATTGACCTCTGGCCAAACGACCTGGGTTGACGCATAACACTCCTTCTACGTCCTAAACAATTGAAAAACTTTATTAATAGTCTTTTGAACCTCACTCTTCAGGCGAACACTAGCCATTTCTTGCCTACACTCTAAACAAACTTATGTTTGAAAGGGAACGCTTGAAGAATACAGTTTTTATGCTTAAACGTAGTAGCACCGTTCCAAAATGACTGGGGTAAGTTTGAATCGTAACTGACCTTAGCAAAATGACTCAAATTAGAGGGCACCAAGAGCACCTGCGGCCGTGCGGGTATAGCAGCGCATTGATAGAGCTTGGTCAGTTCCAAATTGAGACCAACCGGTGCAGGATAGAAGGGGTAGAAGCAACGCTGCTCTATTAAGTGCAACAGACTGCGTCTGATTCTGTCCGTTGTTGACGGACCGGAACTCTTTCTAAACGGTATCATCTCAAACGTTCTAATCATCCATCAATGACACTTATAAAACGGGTTAGTAGAGCTTATACTTGAAGATGTCTTTCAAATGGAAGAGAATGTCGACAGAAGTGACGGCCATGACCAAACCGCCGATGCGAAGCATGCTGGGGTCACTGACGAAGTGAAATCGCTGAAAAGCAAGATGGTACTTACTTGCATGTCTAGTCAAGTTGCACTTAAAACTATAAGTGTAACACGATTACATACCACATCGGTATAGAAACACAGTCAGGTCCTTAACGGCCTATATAGCGCCTAGGACATACATGTAACAGGTGATCTGCCATCAGGGACAGAGGTTGGTGGTTGTGGTGCTGGCCCCAGGAGTCTGCGCCTAATTCTGGAAGTGGGCCGGGTACCCTAAAAACGCTCAAAACAGGCTAAAATCGCAATTTTCGTCTAAAAAATCGTAAAAAGCGCTAATTTCGGCTATAAATGACAGCTAAAAAGTGCTGCTTTACACCCAATATTAGTGTCTGAAATTTTAAATAATCGCAAAAATTGCTCTAAAAACGGCTTGCCAGAAAAATCAAAGCAGGTAAAAGAATCATCTAGTGGGGCTCTGGCCTATGTAAGGTGGGGGACGCATACATGTAACAGGCCCGGGCTTTCGTTTTTCTGCCGAGTTTAGCTATTTTCGCGTTTGAATTTGTTAATGAATGCAAAAAATTGGCCTAAAATTGCAGAAAAAATCAGAAAAGAAAAAAATCAGAATTCAGAAAAATCAGAGGGCGGGAAAATCGCTCCGTATTCGGGGGCGATCTGAGTGCGTTGGGCTTTGCCGGTAAGCATGAAGCCATTTGTTCAATGTATGCCTGGGCCAGTATAGTCATATTATGCTAGCTTTAGGCTTTAGAACACAATGCGTAACTTTTCTGCACGCCCTCTTAGCGAATGCAACCATACAGATATCTTTATGAACAAATAAATAGAGTTTCGCGGTCGAAATATTCAAATTTTCATCATCTTTTCAATTTCACAACAAAAAACTAAAAAATTGAACGTTGTACCAAAATCTGGTGTCTGGCCCAGGCAACTACGCACAGGGATCTCTGACTATTCGTCCCTGCGCACCTGACCATGCACATGAATGATTACTTTAGAGGTATGAATTGCAGCGTCGAAAGGCGGGGTAGGAAAAATAGGATCGCAGTTGACATCTCTGGCACTGGCCACCATCACAACTTGGCAAGCACAGCTGAAACTCACTACACTTATGCCAGCTGCTACTACATAACACAAAGTCTCACTTACCCCTCAAGCACTCTGTCAATATTTGTCAACAGCTGGGTAAAAACCTCTGCCGATGTGGCTGGAAGATGACACAGAGCCACATCTTCATGAGCTGCGTCCAGAAACGGTCCCATCTAAACTTCATTTTTGGGAACTCATTTTGTTATTGTTATTATTTAGAATCTTAAGAACAATTTTATGATGTGCAGTGAAGTGACGTAGACAACAGACTAAGACTTTCAAAACGACCTAAGTAACAATGTGAAAGACTACAAAACCCACCAGAATGAGAACATCGGGTTTCGTTTCACGCACTCTAGCCAGAAATTCCAGCAGCGGCTCAAAACTGAGCGTGTCTGAGGTGGTAAACGGACCCGACGCCGCAAATACAGACAGTCTGTCTGAAATAGTTCGAAACCTATAACCTCTTAGGTAAACAACTGCACAATATACCTATGCCTGGCTCGAAACTGGTGACGCAAAAGTCGGGTAACGGTGTCTGAAACTGCTTCTCGGCTACGAAACTGTCCCCTCGAAAATTCGTGCCCTCGAAACACGCAACCTAAACAACACCCAATTGTGTTAAAGTTCTGAGAAGGCTGCAGTAGCTAGACCTGTCCTGGGAAAATGGCAAAATCGGTCATTTGATTTAGATCAACCGAGCCAATATTGCCCAAAGAGTCTTCTAGCAGAACAGAGCTTTCCGAAAATTTGCTCACGCCGTCCCAGAAAATGCGACCGCACACGTGAGAAGGTTCCTGAATACAAAAGTAAATTAAAAGGGGAAATGGAAACTAATTGAAGTACTAACTGGAGTCCGTTGTACAATCGAGATAAATTGCTCAATTGACTCCTTTTCGGCAATTGATTCCGAGGCGTCCTCTATTCGGTCGGCCACGGCTGAAGAAACTGGTAACAAACTTGCTTTCTGGCACCGAGGGTACCATTATTAGGTACGTGGCGTGCCAGCCATACATGTAACAGGTCATCGGCCGAAGGGGGGTTGTGGGGCCTGGTGCCGGCCGGGGCGTCTGAGCCCAAATTTTGGCAGGGGTTGCGCACTAAAAAACGCTCAAAAATCCAAAACATTGCTATTTTTCGGCTAAAAATCGTCAAAAATCGCTAATTTGGGCTGAAAAGCTAAGAGCTAAAAAGTGCTGTTTTGCAGGCGATCTTGGCAATTAATTTTTGTGTCTGAAATAGAAAAAAATCGCAAAAAATTTGCTCAAAAAATTACTTGCCAGAAAATCGGGGGGGAGGCGGAAAAATCGCCTGGGGGCAGTCTAGCCTAAGTCGGGTGGGGGCAGACCCCCTGTTACATGTATGGTGTCAGCTGTAATTAGACTCTAAAAATTCTATACCAGCTGAGATGGGTCCACATTTGAGGAACATGTACTGAGTGGGCTGAGTGAGCGTCGATGATTTGTCATAGAAGTGTATCGGCATTTCAACAGGAACAGATCGGTCGACCGTCTTATCTGTGAACCGTTCGCCACGCAGCTCCACCATACACTGCTGAGAATTGGAGCGCTCAGCAAACTTGGGAGCGCTCTTGGCGTTTCTGAGAATGGTTACTATGAAACATTACCGCCAACCCAATACTGAAGACCCCTACTGTAGGTTAACTTTTAGAGTATCTTGTCTGTTGTTCTGACGTCAAGCTGACGCAGACCATTGAACTGATTTCTGTACACTATAAACAGAACAGAAAACCTTCTTTTCCTATGTGTTCCTTTTTACAAAATCCTTCAATCAGAAAATCCAAGTCAGTTTTCGCAGATCCATAATAATATCATCGTACCATATGCCAGTAACCAAGGCCATGTGGACTAATTTTATTAACCAAAAAAGCCTTTTGGAATAGCAAATTATGGGGATGAAAATCCAATACTTAATATATTGTTTGATCTCAACTCACTACTGACTTGGCAGAGAGTTAGATAAGTGAGCTACCTGACTGGGGAGAAGGACGTCAAACTGAAACCGGTATTTCTAACTGAACTCTTCGGCACCACCTTTGAACTTTGGTTCTTTACGACAGTTTGTGATGCGTCTCCATACAGTGACAGGAGTTGAGCGCTATAACACAGTAAGCAACTTCTTGACTTACATGCTAAATGAAACTGGTACTCATCTCAACAGAGGCCTGTATGTACAGGGTGTGTCAAAAAAAACAACCCAGCAGAGATTTTGCTGTAGCAACCGCAAATCTCAACCGATTTGAATGAATCCTGCTTTAAATGAAAGACAAATAAATTCTTGAAAGACTGGTGAAGGCGGTATTAAGATACGATGCTTAGTTCCTGAGATATTTTCCTTCAAACTCAAAACAAAGATTTTGGCAGTGAACAAGAGCGATTCCGTTGCACTTCACAACAAAACGGATTCCTACTGCTGAGGGGCAACAAGACTTTTACAAATGAAGTAACCAAGCATGTGTGGCACCAGAAAAACCTGTAAGTGAGATAAGTGCAACAGAATAATAAAAATCGCTCTTGTTCATAGCCAAGAATCTGTTTTGATTTTTAGTGCAAATATCTCAGGAACCAAGCATCATATCTTAATAAAAGCTTCACCAGACTTTCAAGAATTAATTAACCTTTCATATAAAATAGGACTCACTGAAAACGGTTGAGATTTGCGGCTGCTACAGTAAAAAATCTGCTGGGTTGTATTAATCTCTGTTGTGCACTGCCAAAATCTCTGTTTTGATTTTGAAAGCAATTATCTGAGGAACTAAGCAACGCATCTTAATAAAAGCTACACCAGTCGTTCAAGAATTTATTTATCTTTCATTTAAAGCAGGATTCATTCAAGTCGGTTGAGATTTGCGGTTGCTACAGCAAAAAATCTGCTGGGTTGTTTTTTTTTTTGACACACCCTGTATAATGTATAATATGCGGCCGATCAACCAGCCTTCTTGCTCTAGGGGTGACCATACATGGGCCGCGGGGGTCTGGAGGGGTTGCACACCCCCAACTTGGGCTAGACGTACCCTAGACCCACACAAAACTGAAACAGACTTTTCTTCCTCGACCTACCCGCCCAAAAAGGACCGGGATCGCCGAAATCGGTAGGTCCAACACAAAGTTTTCGGATTTTGACTACTCCAACCCATTTTCCCGGCCCAAATATATGGTACCATGTCATTTGAGGCCATACAAACGGCCGACGGATACCCTTCCTCTCGCCAGCCAATACTCCCTCGGCCGGCCGTACTGCCCTCCCCATTCGCGCGTAAATATCCTCCTGTTATCCGCCACATGGCGGATAATTGAGAAGGCCCATTCGCCTAACCCGCTGTCAAACCTTTTAGCTTCGGTTTTACAGTCTGGCACTTAACGCCTTTTATGGTACCAACACCATATGTGGTACCGGTACCTAGCGATCGACCGGAACCAAAATTTTCGCCGGAACCGGAACCGGAACCGGAACCACCAAGTTCCGGCCGGAACCGGAACCGGAACCGGAACTTTTTCAATATTCGGTCCAAAATTTATAGAAACGTATTTATAGGCACGTCGTGTACAAATTCCTGTTATAAACATCAGCAGAAGTTCAAATCAACAACAGAATACAGACTTTTCAATAACAGTAGTCAAGAGCACGCAAATTGTACTTCAGAAAGAGAAGCTTTTCAACATTTTCAGGTTTCAGCTTTGATCTGTCACCTTCGGAGATGTTTTTAGCTGCCTTAAAGGCACAGTTGTTAAGAAAGATTTTTTTGAGGGCCAAAAATTTTTGCTTTTTCTTGAAAATTTAAAAAAAAATTTTTTTTTGAAAATCGTCTTAAATGGGTCCAGCATGCTAGTACAGATACTTACAACAAATTTTCCACTTTTGCACCTTAAGTCAGTTGAGAAACCTGTTCGAAAACGACAATACAGCTTTAAACACTGCCTGTACCTGCATAATTTCACCGAAAATTGTCTTTAGAGGCACTTCTAATGATGCATAACATTGAAAACTGCATAATTTCTCCCCATTCATGCAAATTCTACTGCCCTCACTGAGCTGCGCACTTTATTAAACAGACGCAATAATACTTGATGTAACTGAATATCCATCAAAAATAGTGAATAAAAAAGTTCCGGTTCCGGTACCCTTTTTCACCGGAACCGGACCGGAACCGGAACCGCCAGTTCCGGCCGGAACCGGAACCGGAACCGGAATTCCGGTCGATCGCTACCGGTACCTAGGCTAGTAGCACCATATATGGTACTCCAACGTTCGGAGACTGTGGTGGTAGCATATATGGTACCGGCATCCATGGCCATGCGTACCATATATGGTACCACCACAGTCCCCAAACGTGGGGGTACCATAATATGGTGCTAGCATGTATAACAGGGGTCCGGGTATGTCCCCCACCCGACTTAGGCCAGACCCCCGGATGGGGACCCCCACCCCACCCAACGAGACGATTTTTCCGCCCCCATCCGGTTTTTCTGACAACTAATTTTCTGAGCAAATTTTTACATTTTTTACAATTTCAGACACAAAAATTGCCAAAATCGCCAGTAAAACAGCACTTTTTAGCTCTATTTGACTCCAAATTAGCGATTTTTGGCCGAAAAATTGCAATTTTTTGCGATGTTTCAGCGTTTTTAGTACCCTACCCTCCTTAGAATTTGGGCTTAGTAGACCACTTCCGATATATATACTCCTATTTTCGGCCATATGGCGAAGATTTCATGAATAAACTTGCCCCTAAGCCTAAGCCTGCACCGAAGCCTAGCCTGAAACCGAAGTAAAAGTTGCGTTTGACATGTTGGGCAAATGGGCCTTCTCGATTAGCTGCCATGTGGCGGATAACAAGAGGATATTTACGCGCGAATGCTCAGACCCAAAGACCCCATTCCGGATTTTTCAGGCCCATGTATGCCTGAGGCCTCGATTAAATACAGCCATATACCAAAATAATAAAATAATTCCACCGGCACTGAACGAAAATATTACTTACTCAGCCTCAAGATCCAGTCCATTACTGGTACGCAGGTTAGTCTCCTGCTGCTTACTGCCATCAGTCAGACGTTTCGCTATCACCTAAACATGACCACAAGCTAATAATAAATGAACAAAACACTAAAAAAGCGTGACCTAAACACTCATTTATGCAAAAGAACGAAAAAATCTTCTTCACCTGTTGCTCCAATATATTCAGTTGTTCGAAGGAAATGCCGCAATGTGCGTTTGATGCAGAAAAGGCAACCCATTCGTCGCAGAAGCCGGTTGCATCCCACGAATACAGCTGACACATCGTTAGAACTGAAGAGAAATCGAACGATTAACTTGTTCAAACGATTGATGAACCGACTTTTTCCCCACAGCATTTGATTTTCGTCGAAGGATGGGTACTCCACGCCGAACACTTCAAATTCCTCAGCAATCGCTTCCTGAGTCGTCATCTTGTTTGAAGCAACTTATAGAAAAGAAAAAAGCTAAGCGAGAAGCGAAGCGAGCGAGCGAAAAGTTTTATTTTTATTTTCAAACAGCTCGTTTTGCCGCTAAAAAGTATACGGTACAATTTTATCTTAACTGATGCGTCCTGTCCAGGTTCAAAGACGCAAGTCAACGCCAAAATTATCGGCCGTCTGAGAAACCATAACGCAAGACTGCTCAATCAGAAAATGATAAATTTATGCTTTTAGTAAGCCGTGCATCCATCAAGCATAATCTGATTGGCGAAATGGAAAGTGCGTTTTTGTGTCAGTGTCCTATGACCAAGTGAATTAGCGGAGAAGCGAGCATTAAGCGTCTTGAAGCCATGTGGCATCGGGTTGGTCGCGACAGCTGCTCTGTCTGTCGATCAATAGAAAGCCGTAAAATGGACGCCACCTACGTATTACGAGGTTGGATTTCGCTCACTGTGCTCCAGGCTCTGGGAAACGCTTTGCAGTCGTTGGATGTTCAGATATTGGCCGAGAAACTCTACGACTTGAACGGAAAAAATCAAGGTAAATGGAGAATTTCCTTCAAGACCGAAGCTAAAGATGCTTATTGATTGTTTAGTGTCACCGTTATTTGGACGTCTTTTTGCACAATGGCATCTGCTGATCGCGGCAATTCGCTTTGTGACGGTTTTGAATTTCGACCAGCCTGTTCTGCATGCAATGACGTGCCTGACTTATGCCGCTGTGATGGTTCATTTTGGGACTGAAGTGCTCATCTATCAGTCTATTTCGGCAGCCAATGTCGCCATTGTGGTCAATTTCTTCATGTCAAGTAAGTACCTGCTCCTAACAAATGGCTATCTAAAATGGACGTTGAACAAACTGCAAACTTCGCTCACTGTTCTTTCTTATACATATGCAAAAGTACGTACAGTACGTCAAAGCATTGGAGAAACAATCCGGTAAGGCAATCAGAATTCAGTGCTAATGTTATAAGAAAGTAGCGCTGTATTTGGGATTCATCAAATCAACCTGAGTCTGAGTGAGGCCTCGATGTTAACCAGTACGGATGGTACAGGACCATAATACTTGTGTGTTTTCGGTGTCAGTGGGTAACAAAGTGGCTGGCACAGCTGTGTACTATATAGTACTGTACATGCGTGCATGCTATTGTTTAATTAATTACTGTACTATGTATTCTGTAGATTATGGGTGACAATTTGACGAAACTAAACTGAAGCGTAGTACAGTATTTTAGTTGGTTCGCTGTGTTTCATCGCCTACTGCTGGAACCGACTGCGGCCAGAGGAGCACCGTAGAAGCCGACGAGACAGAGACAGACTGGTAGCCAGACTGTCGGCTGATGTGAGCACTCTCTTAAACAACGGTAAAAAGCGAAACTGAACTGATAATCAAACAAGCAGCCTTAACGGACTTTCTGGCAACTACTTAAGGTCGATTTTTACTTTTCTACACTGGTGGCATTGACATTTTCTAATCGCTGCCATTCATGCAAGTTAGACATTCGACTGCCGGGTGGTAACGTGCCAGCGGCTTGGTATTAACGGGTGGCATTTTGCCAGTCAATCAAAGTCCAAATTGCGTGGTTGTCAGCTATTTACAGTAGAAAGTGCCACCACCAGTGTGAAACAGGATAATCGGCCTTTACTGTATGATGGAGTTTTGCATACATTGTGTTTGTTTTTTACGGAGCGATAAATTCTTCTGACTCTATTTCATTTGATTCATGAAAGTGTCCGTTAATTTGTTGCCAACCTAATGTACTAGCAGTATTCAACAGTTGGTGGTAGAACATGAACACCATGGTATGTGCAGAAAACATATGGTATACACCTGAAGTCTGAACCTAAACCCTAGAAACCTGAGTTTTACCTGTAATGCGTTTTCCGCGTTTGAAAAACAATGGGAGAGAAGGAAAGGCGTTCGCATTTTTTAGTTATACTAAAAGATAGAAACTTCAAATTCATAAGACCTGAAATTTATGAGCTAAAGTTCCAAATTTTCGTCTTAACTTTCGAAGATACTATGGCCACTGGGAGTACGGGGCCGATTACGTAATGGCGTGAGGGGGTTAGCGACTTTATTACGTAATTTTTTAAACTGCAGAAATCACTAAAGTGGCCATAATTTTAGTTGTCTTTTCATACAGTACATATACATGTAGTCTCGATTTGAAGCCATTGGGCTTACATTTTCTCAATTTCAGTTAGATGAACGTTTTTATTAGAAAAGGTACCTACCGTTTAAGTCAGGGCTTTCAAAATTTCCAAATGCTAAATGGCAAGAGTGACCTTTGAAATCTTATTACGAACTTTGGTTTATGAACGAACGGTCCTGCATTACGAACGGTCCTGCACGAACTTTGGTTTGTGACTATCGATTATCAGTCAAGTGATATATATGGCAGCAGCCCTAAAATCCATGATAAAACATCTTTAACAAAAAGCCTCCAATGATGGCTTCTGAGTCGAAGACTATACGTACTGTACATGTACGTAGTTGTAGCACATCAATAATAAAAACTAAGAAAATTAACAATTGTTACTGTATACTATTTTAATGCTATTTTAATAAGAATTTTACATAGAATTGAACGCAAAAATTTCAGCTCTAACCCTTCAAAACATTGAAATTTCGGGGGGTAGCCAAATTATTACGTAATTAGGGGAGGGGTCAGGAAATTATTACAGGCGATTATCAGGGGGAGGGGGTCCGAAAATGGGCAAAAATATCATTACGTAATTTTTGCACGCCCTCTATAGTCACCGAACCTCTTAGTCTTAGCTAAGACGTGAGAATGGATGATGAAGCCGCCTCTCACTGTAAATCACTAAGTACCAAATTTCTGGAGGCAAAACAGGAAAGTCGGCAAATTCAAAAACTGAAACGTAATTAATGCTATGTTCTATGTAGCACTGGTTCCATAAAATCACCGAAGTTTGAATCACATCGATATGGCTGACATGGCAATAGGAAACCCAACAGGCACAACCTGCGAGTTTAAATAGCGAATAATACTGTACAACAACATTGTCGTCGCATTTAACGTGAACCTGATCCTGACACCTGGTATTTTTTCAAAATGCACCTGAACCATTGAAACTGAATTTTGGAGATACCTGAAAGCCTGGTCTTACCTGAAATTTGGAGTAGCGTACTCAACATTAACATGGCTAACATTAACCAACATTTGGTTAACATTAACCAACCAACTGGCCAAATTACTCATAAATCAAAATGCAGTTGTTAAAATCACTGTTTTGATTTTGAAAGCGAACATGCCTGGAACTAAACAGAGTATCTTAATAAAGATTTCACCAATCTCTCAAGAATTCATTTATCTTTCATTAAAAGAAAGATTTATCCAAACCGGTTGAGATTTGCGGTTGCTACAACGAAAAATCTGCTGCATTGTTTTTTTGACGGACCCTGTAGTGCTGTCCCTATCAAAAAAGCAGCGGATCATCCAATGCGTCTTTTATCTTAGGAGAAATGCGTATGTGCACTCAAACCTATCACATTAGCAGAACGAAGTGTCCAATTTTTTAGACTTATTTGGCGCGTTACTTTGTGAGCCGCCAGTCTTCTCTGGAATCCATTTATTGTCAAATGTCAGTGTTAGAAGAATTTTGTAAACATTGGCGATGGCGTCACCACAGATAGGGTGACATGCCACAAACTATTACTGTTCTGTTGTTGATATACTCCAAACGAGCAAATATCTCTGACTCAGCTCAACGTCGTTAGAACTGAGGAGAAGCACCTGGACCTCTATCAATTTCACCTGGTAAGCAAGCGGGCATGTACATGTACGTACGTACTGTATATGGTGTGCACGTTCGCATTTCCTTATATAATTCTTCTCTCTCGCCTTTTGTGACGTAAAGCGGTTCTGTACGCGCACGAATTCCACACCAATTTGGTCAGAAAATCGGTGCAAATTGTGGAGTAATTATCGTGTTAAACGCGACACTTGATCACAGTTGTCTGTCGCCGCGAACAGTGGGTATCCTGGGAACTCCGTCGTCAAAGTTTAGCTTGATTGCTGCTGTCAAGTCAATGAGTCCAACAATCTAGCACTGCCCTTAATATTGATTCCGAATATCGAACTAAACTCAACTTTTTGCTCTGGCCAATGCTGCCGCGCACAGTTGGTGGTGACGTTAATTAAGAGTCCTTCGTTTTATAGCGTAGCGTAATCGAGCCGATAAATTTCCTATTTTGCAACGTCTACCATCAGTGTTCCACTTTCATGTTACTCTCTCTCTCAATTCAATTTTATGCCTTATCTCTGAGGATTTCTGCTCTAGTTCTTTTGAGATGCTCACGTAGGACAGAACCATGATAGGCGTCTGCTTGAACAGGGCAAACTGCCAACCTGCCACCTGCTACGTGTTGTCAGGAAAAACGTGATATCTGTGCTTTCTATTCGTTAAAAGAAGATTTTCGATTTTTGCCAAATACAATTACAGCCTTTCAGAATCGCTGTTTGTTTGACGTAGAAAGGCCGCGCATCTAACACAATTGTAGTGCCACCAACGGACTACAGCTCAGCTTCGGTAAGAAAATTTAATCAATTCGCTCATTTCAGAGCAAACACGCGACTTTATATTAAGACCGCGGTGTGCCAGGCTTCGACCTCAATCTATTATTATTGGGTGTGTACGCGGCACAAATATGTCCTCTCTTCTTGAAACGCTAGCTCATTACGCACAAGACCTTTACACTCCGGTCCATGTACCAATCGTAACGAGTCTCTACTGCATTGGAACCGTCAGTCATATCTTAATCGTGGTCGTTTACACCAGAAAACGGGTATGTTTTCTGCATTTGTTCCCTTTGAATTGAGAATGGCATTGTTTGTTCAGGTGTTCAATCCCACCAATTTGATGATGACCTCACTGTCTGTATGCCAACTAATTTTGCTCCAGAGCTATCTATTTTTCACCTACAATAGACTTTTCGCCGAAAAGCATTGTCACTCTGAGCTCTGGAGATTTAGCTGGGTACTGGCACTTCTCATAAGCATAAATGCTAATGTGGTGCTTCACTCAATAGCTATCTATCATGTGTTAGCTATGTCAGTTGTCCGTCTACTCACTATTACCTTGTACGGCCAAAGAGTGCGACCAAGTTGGCTCACATTTAAACGAGCTGTTCTGGTTATTGTGACAATATATTTTACCGTTACGGTAAGTACTGTAGCATTCGCAAAGAAATGTTCTTTTGACATTGATTGTAGCATAATGATGCTTTTGCTTTTCTGCATTTGTGCGCCTGAATGATCTGCAATTTATCATTTTAGGCCATCTGTATACCAGTCTATCTATCGTTCACAGTGATTCGCACAGAAAACCGCAGTTGGTGTTCCAAGCCAGCCAATCTCTCATTTGTGCCGTGTATGATCGGACTGAGCTGGCTGGCACGTTTCCCCTGGTTTTACCAGTTCAACTTCTGGTGGTTTGCAGTCACTTGCAAATGTTTGCCCTGTCTCTTCCTCACCATAATGAGCGTGTTGCTCTCTTTTAAGCTTCACTCCTTGCAAAAGCGGGCTCGCAGTGTCAAAGACTCGCGAAACCGGCGAAAGAAATATAACAGAACCACCTATCTAACCTTGGCTGTGATGACTTTAACTGTCATTGTCGAGATGCCTCAGTGTTTTCTGAATGTTTGGGCCGGGATCGGCGGCCGCAACCACCTACGCTACTACTCTCAGATCAGCGACTTTCTGGAAATGCTGACAGTGCTCTACAGTTCAGTGAACTTCATCATTTTCTGCGTGATGAGCAGTCAGTTCCGCAGCACTCTCACTCAGCTAGCGTCCGAAGTCAACACTGCCACTTACGTGCGCTTCGTGGCCGTGGCCGAGCGGGGCGAATCTTTCGTTACTTCTGTGCGTCGCGCTAGCCAGTCGTTCACTGTCTACATGTCCGAGAGTGGTCTGTTTGCTGGCAGTTTCTCGCGACGCTCCTCTGCACAGCCTAGAATGGGGCCTCGAAACTCGATGGCAACAGATGAAATCCTAGAGCTGCGGCCCAGAAGCCAAACTGTGACTAATAATCACCTGCCTACAACTAGAGAAGAATCTGAATCTCAATCTACTATTTATTTATAAGCTAGTGATAGGCAAGTCAAGCTAAATTTTCTTGGGCGTGTGTTTCACAAATGATGAAGAGTCGATTATGTACGTATGCCTACTTGCGCTGCGTCGTGTCAGTCATCACATCTTCATCTTTGGGTCGGAATACCTCTTACTGCGTACTTAGTACGTACCTACGTTGACAAGAATTACGCCTACGCACTCTTCTTGCTAATACAAAAAATTAATCGCAAAAAATGAATCGGTCTTGACAGCAATAAGATTTTGCACGCGAAGTCACCTCTGCCTGATTTATTGACGTCAAGCAGGTAAAGACACGAATAGATAAAATTCTCTGTATCCGTTCAAGTTGCTGTAGTACGTACATTGTAGGTGCGTAACAGAACAAAGGCGAACCTGACTGAATTATAAATCAGTAGCCTATAATCAGAGTAAAAATAGGTAAAACTAGAATTTAAGTGAAATTGAATCAAGCACTCAGTCAAACACTCTAGAGTGAACTGCTAGTTCCACAACCGTCAAACGGAATCACTTCAGCGGGAGACCCCAAATTCTCATCAAAATATTCCCTGAGCAGTTTCCAGGCTTTGTCCTGAGCTGCAGCATGCTGATACATATCACCGCCCCATTTTATTAGGCAATCTAAACCGCAGCAAGTAATTCTCAGTTAGAAATTCTACCAAATTAGCCGTTCAGTTGCAGGGGTGCATGGTGGGAACATCCCATTTCCGGTGGAGGTAGAAAGAAAAAATCCGTTAAAAATAGAAGAAACCAATAGAATATCTCAAAAGAACTGAGTTTCTGCAAATTCTATGCTCAGAATGTCTTTTAGATGGTTTTTTAAGTCTACTTTTCCAAAATTTTAGTTAGCTATTCTGATCAATGTAGAGTACAGTATGGCCCCGTGTCTAGCGTTCGGCGCAATTGTAGGCATTATGCTTTTCGTTGAGGCCAACTTCTCAGATTCTAGTGACATACTGTATTCACCAAAAAACTTACTGCCAACTTTATGGAAGGAGAAGGGGCAGTAGGGCGTGAAGGGCGGTTCCAACAAATGTCCTGCCCCTTCCATTTCCTCCACTCTGCACTGTGCCGCCTTGCCGGCCTGCTGGAACCGCTCCTTCAAAATGCGCGCACACTTCACTGCCGGCGTGTTCTGGTCGTCGGCGCAAGGCAGAAGCAGAAATCGTTTGTGCTCCGGAGCCAATCGCACCGGGTAAATGCAGTTTTCCTCCGTTTCGATGGCGTTTCGCACCGCGCCGTAATTGATCACGTCATCGATCACTTCTACCTTGCTCATGTCCGACCTACATTGTACGTACAATAAGTCGGCTACAGTAGTCGGCCTTACGGTAGAGCCCAACCTACTCGCACAGTTCGAATGGAATTCCCTTGTAAGAGAGCGGGTTCAGCGGTTCTACCATGTGAAATGCGTTAATTGCCGCGATAGCTTTAATCTAAGCATAAAAGTACGTAAACTAAAGTACGAATGCTTTACTTGATTACAGGACACTACCCGCAATCGTGTAACATACATGTAACAGGTCATCCGCCAAACGGGAGAAACGCTGGGCTGGGGGTCAGCTTAAATTCGGTGAGGGGTACTGTACAAAAATCGCTCAAAAATCCTTAAAAATCGTAATTTCGAGCTAAAAACCCCTCGTAAAACGCTAAATTGGGCTCAAATACAGTTAAAACAAGCTCTTTTACAGATTTTCGTGTCTGAATGTCTGAAATTGTAGCAAAATTGGTCGAAAATGCTTCCCAAAATCGTCTCCGGGGGTCCCGTTCCCAGTAGGTCTGGCCATGGTTGGTGGGTAGGGCTGATCCTAGTTCATGGTTCCGGACTGGGGGTAGTGTCCAACTACGCCTTACTTTAGGCAAGAAAATTCCAGACAGACAGGCTATGTCTGCGCCGAGTGATACCCCCAACATTCCTATGTTGCCTATGTTTGGTTGGTCTGACAACCAATTGGAGGCTTCCTAAAATGGTTAAAGATAAAACGGTGACCACTAGCGATACAGAGTTCTACTTCAAAATAGTCCAATTCGATAGGCTTGGAAAGGTCCTTCGGCAAGTCTTTGTAGGCAAAATAGGCTAGACTTAGCGCAGCAAAACCGTGTGAAGCCAGCAAGGCAGACCGATACTGTACTAAGCCGCCGGCCGTACCGAACAAATCGATAATTGCAGGGATTTTCTGACCCTGAGGCACTGCAACAAAGCAGATTAGTCTAGTGTTTAGAGTAGGTGAAAGTACCTTTAGGCATGAAGAAGGTTCCCCTCAGTCTGCCCACTTCTATATCAGCGTAGGTTACGTGCGGATGCACCAGATGTCGCTCGACCACGGTCTCGGCCAATGGGCTGCCGCCGAGATCGGTCACGTGCTGGTCGAACAAACGAAACCGGTACTTGATTGGCTGAGAGACGTCACGTGGCAACAGTCGACTGCCGGGTCGCTGGCCGGCAATGGGCTTGAGCGACCAGAACAATCCCATTGGATGCAACCCTGACAAGTGTATTTATTTCCAGAATATTTTGTGGTTATAAGATCCGTACTACTTCAAACCTTTGAACGAACCGCCAAGAGAAGGCGAACTTTGACAGTCGACAGCACCGGACGGATCGGCCACGAAATGCGCTTGCGATTGGAATTCCGAATTTGCATAATCGACGTTGGCAGATACAGTGATTCTTTGATTAGCAGACAGACCCGATGCACCGATCTTAACTGGAGTGTCGTACATGGCTATCTGGGGCAAAACCCTCAATACTGCTTTGCCACCCTTCTCCATTCTGTACGCAACTAAAAAGTTACTACAGTCAGGCACTTAACGCCGTTTATGGTACCGGTACCTAGACTAGTGGCATCATATGTATATGGTATGGTACCCCCACGTTTGGGGCCTGTGATGGTACCATTATATGGTACAAAAACCTATTAAAAGACCATGGTATTCGAACAATGATGGTCTTAAAAGCGGCAACCTCCGGTACGCTCTTTTCTACGTAGTGAGATTTTTATTCACTTTTGCAGCACACATTTTATATGAAGATAAAACATCAAGCGCATTTCTCATATGTATATATTGAAATAATTCTCTAACTGTTTTCCATAGCTTTATAATGTCTTTTTGACAATTAAATCGATTTAGAAGGATTTTGTGAGCTTCAAAATTAGCACTTCCACAAATTCCAAATTTTTTGGACTCGAAAAATATTGGGTTTTCGATATTGTTTCATCTCTAATAAAAAATCGTTAAAAGTAGACTGTTGGATTAAAATCGCATCAGAAACACTAAATTAGGCTTAAACTCTGCTGAAAATTGCTCTTTTACAGGTACGTTTTGTTTGAAATTGTAAAAATTGATCTTAAAAGTTGATTCCCAGAAAAATTTAAGGGGAATAGCAGAAAATAGTCTCGGCGGGTCCCGACCCACCCCACTATTGCATGTAACCATAACTAACAAAGAGCCACCCAAATAGTTTAAAATCACTACAATGTAGGTTTGGTCATGACAAGACAAAGAGACTAAACAAAAATAAGACAACTGTCATTGAAAATCAAAAACCTACAAGGGAAAACAGAGCGTATAAAAAACTTTACCAATTTGTGAATAGGAGGTAAATTATAGGCAGACAAACGTACGAGTAAGTATAATCACAAGCTAGCACCAAATATCCAGCTATAAAGGCAGTTCGTTATCATCACAGCTAAAAAGTTCAAAGCGAGCTTTTCTGGGCAACAACAAATTCAGGCAGTTCCACTGGCGGCCCGATAGTGACGGCGAGGAATTCTCTCAAGATCTTCCACGATTTTTCCTGAGCATAAGCGTGACTGTACATGTCACCTCCCCATTTCATTACCAAACCTGCAAAGAACGAGTGCCCCTGCTGAGTGATACATTGTAATTGACAATTATCAAAACAAAAGATAAAAAACGTAAATCGTATTATACCGAGGGACTTGTGGAATGAAGAGTAGCAGTGCGGTGTAAACGGAGGTTCCAGCAAGTGTCCAGCCGACTGAAACTCTTCCACTCGACACTGATATTTGCGACCGAATCTAGCGAAGCGACGTTTCAGGAACTTGGCACTCAACGGAGTCGGAGTGTTCTGGTCGTCGGTACAGGCGAGCAGCAGGAATCTGGTGTCAGAGGAGCTCTGCTCTACTGCAAATGTCAGTTGGTCTGTGGTGTCGGCCTGCTCACGACACCGTCGATATCTCAGCACCCCTTGCTCGTCCGCAGTTATATCACTGAACTGCGTTCTAAAACTTCCAGCTCCAGCTAAGTCGAAAAATGTCGGTCGCCGACATTTCTGTCGGGCAGGCATGTTCAAAGTATGAACACGCCAACACGCTAGCTTATGCCGTTCTTGCCGTCGCCTACATTTTATCAACACGGAACAAGTGTCGGCCCGCCCGACAGAAATTCCGACAACCGACATTTTCCGACACGAGTATGAATAAATACGTCTTTAGGTTAGGAATTTGCCGTATCGCACAATTAATTGGTGTAGGTGCCACTACCAAATGGCGGGGCCGGAATAAAGTTGCCCGTTCACATCTCTAGCGTGATGATTCCGTCTTTAGCAGGACTACAGTGCATCCGGATAAAGCTCAGGTAAAGGTACCATGCAGTGCAGTATCACTTATATATTGTATGGTGCCGTATATACAGTAGGTTGAAAGCTCTATCTGTTAAAGCTCTAAACACACTTAGCAGTGGGAAAGAGTTCTCCATTAAAACTAATCGGATTGAAAGGGTCGACCATGTGCCAAAAGTTGATTGCCACCGAAACTTTTATCTGAAATTCAGAGAGCTTCAAGTTTCACCCAAACAAACATCTGATTTGTTCAGTACGTTCCACTCACGAGCGGAATGTGGATGGCAGCGAGCAGGGCGAGGTCAGCCCCCAGCGAGACGCCGATAATGCCGATTTTGTTGTTAATAATGTTCGGTTGACTGGCCAACCACTGGGCTGCTTCCTGAGCAAAAACATCAATAGCAGATTTAATTAAAGCACTGTGCACTGACAAAAAAACGCAAAGCCATGTTAGCCTCTGAAACTCTTACTTGTTTATAGTCCAGATAAGTTAGTGTTGGTTGGGTTATGTAGAAAAATCTACCTGAAAGTATCCTAAATCAACCGGAGTGTCGAGTGCTGTGGGCAGGTCGTCGTATGCAAAATAAGCGAGACTAAGTGAGGCGAAGCCATGGGCAGCAAGTAGGGCACTGCGATGTTGCACGAGACCGCCGGCAGTGCCAAACAAGTCAATCACTGCTGGGATACGACCTTCCACCTCTGAAGGCACTTAGAGACGTTGCATGTTAAAAGAATTCAATCAACTTTTCGGCATAAACAGAGCTCCTCTCAGTCGGCCAACGCGCACTTCAGTTCGGGCAACCATTGGATGAAGCAAATGTCTGTGAACTGTTGCAGTAGCCAATGAGCGAGCGGATCCATCGGTCACGTGACCGTTGAGCACTGAGAACTGGTAGATGATTGGCTGTTTGACGTCCCTGGGCAGTAGACGGCTTTGTTGCTGGCCGGCAACGGGTTTGAGCGACCAGAACAAACCCATTGGGTGCAAGCCTGAAATAACATGATTATTACATAATCAGCTCCAATAAAAGTATTACAACCTGTAAAAAAACCGCCAGTGGAAAAACTGGAATTACAGTCGACATTTCCGGATTCGTCAGCTACGTAATGAGCGAAGGACTCGAAAGAATTTCCACAGTAATTTACCAAAACTGATATGGTTACGTTCTGTTCAGGTGATAAGGCAGACACATGAATCGAAACCGGGGTGTCAAACATTGAAATCGATGGCTCTATGCATAGTAGCGGCGACATACTGCACCTTTGCTGAAACTAAGATCAAGCTACGTATAGGAAATGTGATAACACCAAGTAAGAATTATATACACAGCGCGGGAAGGCAAGACGTTTTTGGTTACAAATTAGAAACAAAATTAGTTTGAATTTGTCACTAAAAATGCTACAAAAAATCTAAGCCATCGAAATTATACAAAGAAAAATATTAATTAGTTCTAAAGGTTCTTCGGGTGACTAACCTTTTACTTTTTCGTATGTAACATTTCATACAAACTTATTGCACTCCTCTAATGAGCCCCGGTCGGTAAAGTTAAAACGATCAAATTAGCTTGCACCACCAGGCAAACGGGGCAATAAAGCACTGAGGCAGAAATACACACCCAAAAGCGGAGTGTGGTACGCAAGTAACAAACGATCTGTCAGACAACCGAGTTGAGCAAGAGTTTTATTGAACAGAATCCAACAAGAACACGTAAACGACTGAATGAAGGCCCCAGGAAATGAGTTCCAAATTCGCACACTTGTTCCGTGGGTTTTTTGGCTACGCACATATAAATAAATAAATGGACAGGTAGAGCTAATATCCTTGGAAATCATGGTAGCAGTAGTAAAATGAAGACTATTCAACAATAGCACTGTACGTTCCGGTTAAATTCGGCTACAGCGCAATAGAAATTAGCACACGGTATCGGTCCCGTAAATCAATGTTTGGTCCGACTGTATCAGTAGTCTAAAACTGACATGGGACTAGCCGAGCCGATTTTCTTGAAAAGCGCCGTAGCCTAACAAAACCCGTTCGAACTATTATCAAAGCTGTGTGTGACACAAACAGAACCAGTTTCGTTATTGCTCGACTCGACTCATCAAACAAAAAACTTTCTTTAAAGTCGTGTTCCTAGACGATTTACTAAAATTGGAGACCCCGATGCAATGATAAAGCTTGCCAGGTGTGCCGGTGCTAGGAAGGGTAGGCACGACTCTCATTGTTTAGTCTTTAGTTTCAGTTCCTCCAACTTAAGCTCCAGTTTGAGCCGTTTTTCCGCCAACTTTGCCTTTTCCTGTTCCAGTTCGGCATTCAGTCTCCTAAGTCGCTCGCAACGGCCTTTCCAATCAGAAGGCGCCTCTTCCTCTGCTTTCGGCTTGGCCTCTGCCGATAAATCCTCTAAATTAGCATGCAAAGTACATTCACACAACAGGCCCCACGCCGATTTGCGCCAACCCTGGAAAGAATTTTCTCCTTTATCTCCGATTTCTTCTAGCAAGTGAGCTTTTTTGTTGCTTTTTAAAATTAAAATTGTAAATTTTGCCTATAAAAACAGTGTTTTTAGCAGTATATAGCCCCCAATTAGCGCTTTTCATGACCTTCAGTCAGTCAATAAATCGGGATACGTTTTATCGATTTTTGAGCGTTCTTAGTACTGATAGACTTCGTCTAGTTCATTTCTTGGAAAGTAGTGTTTCATGCATGGTTTTTAGAAACCTAAAGATTGGGAATAAAATTTGTCAGTTGTCAGGAAAAAAAGGAAATAGCTTACCGACTCCTTCGAAGTCCATCAACCGCGTGGTGGAGTGTCTTTTCCTGTCCACTCCCACATCAGTGTAGTCGTTGTCAGTCTGTGTCTGAGCTTCTCTCAATTCAAAACTGCCACTAGGAGGCGCAGGTGGTGCTGGTTCAGTAGGTTCAGTGGTTTTGGGCACTGTCCGAATGACCTTCTGGGCAGAAGCGCTCAAATCGAGTGAGGCCGACCGGGCGTGGCCTCTTTGGGTCGGCCGCGGAGGAGGCTTGGGCGGCGGCCCTTTGGGTGCCGGGGGACTGAGGGGCATCTTCGACACTGAAACTAAGGAAATGCTTATTTGGAAAGTAAGGCAGAGAGAGCGAGAGGAAGAGCAAAGACTACCATAGTGAGTATCAGCGGGAAGCAAGCGTTCGTTGTTGGTTCGGTTGTGCGCGCGAGGCAGATGCGGACTGGGTTCGGACTGCTGCGGCTCGGGCGCACTGTCGGTGGAAGCGCTGCCTTTTAGTGCAATCGGCTTCTCCACTCTCAGGTCCGGAGGAGCGTTGCTGAACTCTTTCAGCTGAAACCAAACAACTCCATCAACATACATACAAACACCCAATACTTGCTTAGCTGGGATATGAAAATCCTAGTCCAGTGAGCTGGTATCAATTGAAGAAATGGCAAAAAATTAATTTTTTCTTCTTACATTGAATAAGAAGAAAGAAAAATCTACTACTCAGGAAAATCGCATGAATTCTGTTAGCAAAAGCGTCTCCCTACCTAACGGATCGAAACAAATTAAGTTCAGTATTGCCTGTTGGGGCAAACTGTTGGCAAACACCCCAATGCATTCAATGCCAAATAACCAATACAAATTTGCACTCTAGTGCTAAGTGCACTGACAAAGAGAGTGGTCTGTGACGCATGAGACCAAACTACTCTATGAATTTCGTTAAAATTTTCTTCCCCGTACAAAACTAAGCTTTCGGTTAAACAGTAAACAGCAAAAACTGAATAACGCCTATGCGTAGGTAAGCTGTCTGCACAGAAAAGATTAGCTTCACCGAGACCTACGACAATTCCACAGTTTGTGCCAGACAATTGTTTCAACCAAAAAAGCCTAGCTCAGCTAATGTCTGCACGTATTTTGATGTACTTAATCGCTGGTCCCCGGCAGCCAATCTCATTCCAGACGACAACAAAACTTTTTTGCAGATCAATCACATCGGCTGAGTCAAACCTATCAAGATCGTTTAGCCAGTAAACGACAGATTCTTACGAGGTACGTAGGCCCAGTTCTATCAGACACACAATAGAGAGTAGGAGGAGGCGGAAGTTAACCGAAAAAATCAATAAGACATCAGATAATAGAGCTCAAGAAAACAACAATCGTAAACAATTTGCCGACAAAGCGAGAAAACCAGCGGGCGTGGGCGCTTCCAATTAGGGTGTTTGCGTCAAAGGCAGTCCCGGGCTATTTCTCAAAGGCCGACTTGTGATGCGTCAAACACCTCTACCAACCACCTTCCTCTTAAGGGCATTATTATTCAGCTACGTACCTACATCAGCATGCGGCTGGTCTATTTGTTGTTGTTGCTGACGGCCAACAGCCAATCAAAACCACTGGCCAATCAAGAGCAAGAGAGCGGACACCTTCTCAAGCTGAGCGATGTGATCTGTCCTCAGAACGGCACTGCAGAAGGACGGAGCGACCAAGAAGTGACCGACTTCCAGCGGATAGTACAACCGGTGATAGATCAGTTGGCCAAAATGATTTGTCAGAACAACAGTCGTTATATGTGAATAGAGTTTGATCAAATCTGCTTGATTGGTGATGAGCAAAAAACCTGCTGATTGCTTAAATATGGGCGCACACTAGGACCGTAACCCTTTGTCGGTCGACACTACAAAGTTTGAGTTTCACAGCCCAAAAAGCTGGTGACTTTTTTCCAAAAATCATTGGTCCGACGACACCATAAAATCGACATCGAAAACCGATATTATCTGGTACTTTAGTATCCATATCAACATCACGAGTAAAGATGCAACCGAATAGAATTTTTTTAAGCCGTCCTAAGCTACCCGAGTCCTCATTTTACCATTTTCCGGTTAAATTTTGATCTGAAGAAACGCTCTTTAAAGAGCTTTCGCTAAGTGTAGGCAGGCCAAGAAACAAAATAAGCCTGCTTTAGAAAATACTATTAATTACAGCACGCTGACAGAATCTGTAAGAACTTTAACTCAAACAAAGAGTGTAAGCACAACAGCTTCACAAATTTTGTGCAAAAGTGGAGAATTTGTTATGTTCTAAGAATATTAACCTGAACACCATTTATACGATAAAAAGAAGTATTTTCCAAATTACAAAACAGAAATTTTTGACATTCACAAATTTTTGTTGAGCAACAGTTTCACGATATTTGATCTCTACATCACGACATCTGACATCGATGATTTTAAAAAAAATTTACGCAATTGTTATTATTGAATCCCAAAGTAGAATAGAACGAAGTTAAGGCATTAAAGTGGTTAATTAATGGATGAGGTTAAAAAGTCAGAGATGTAGTTAGTGGAGTTGCTTTACCTGAGGACTATTTACAGAGCCTCTGGTGTCGTTCTCGCCGAAACTGCGCCATCCAGAGCTAACCGAAGACTTTTTGGCAGACTGAGGTGTTTCCGGGGTTAGATCGGCTGTCAGCACGCGAGGGGGAGTGACAGTAGGGGCTATGTGACCGGGCAGGTAATCCGGAACTGGCAGACTTCCCTACAACTCAGAAAGTTGACTCCATTAGACAAGACAATGCTATACTCTGACCTTAACGTGCAGCACAATCAGATGCATTGCAGTGCAGAATTCGTCCAGATTAAGCCAGCCGTCCTGATTTACATCTGACAAGTTCCAGATCTGGGACAACACGTCCCTGGAAAGGTTGGACTTGTTGAAGAAATCTATCACCTTCTCGTGCGCGCCGCGAACAGCACCGCTTGCGTCCGAAACGCCCTAAACAAAGATGGCAATTACCTGGCGGGCAAAACCTCTACCCCACTGGACGCGAATCTGTGCGTCTGTAGCGACAGAATGTCCTAAACGCGTAACACAAAGTAGCATTGCTCAGAATTAGCCTCCTGACAAAATAGTAGCCACCGGTCCGACCTGTGTCTGTTGCATGAGGTGGAGGAAACATTGTTTGTAGTAGATCCTCTGATCGTCCGACATCAAGTACGGGTCGTCGTCTAAACTTTGGGCGTCCTCTGAACAGGCGTCTGCGTCCAACAAATTCTTAGTTTCCAGATCCGACGACGCGCCTTCTGTAGACGGACCGTCTGCAAGCAATGCACACTGACACTACCAACAAATTCAGTACTCTACCAACTTTTCCTAATAAACGATAGTTGGGCTAGTTTACAGACTGCACAGAAAATCTAGCAATAAAGACACAGACGAGAACAGTCTGCCCAGAATACTGGCATTTAGCGATCGACCAGAATTCCGGTGATAAGGGGTGCCTGAACCGGAACCTTTAGTTTTTGTTCTTTTCAGAAGAAAGTCTGCTAAATTTCTGGTCAATCCAATCAAAACAATTAAAATATCACCCAAAAACTGCTTTCGGCAATATAACTGTTCTTAAAAAGCCCCCCCCCAAAATTTCAAAAAGCTCCAAAACGCCTGGAAATGCTTTTTAGCACGTTTTTTAAGTAAGGACGCTAAAAATCGCTATTTTAAGCTGTGAAATAGCGTTTTAGACCTAAAAACAAGTAAAAAAGCTATAAAAAGGCCTTCCGAAAACACCGATTCCACTTAAATATCAGCAGCAGAAACGCCAAATTCGGTTTTCAAAGGCATTTCAAGCGAATTTGAAGCTAAAAGATAGTAGTTTCTAAGTCAGTTTGTTAGTACTGGAGCCACTACTAGTACTTCTATCTTTGGGTCGAGGGTCCCTAAACTGTCTGGGGGTGAGGGGAGGGTTGACCTTTCTAGTTAGGGGGCAATCTCCTAGTACATTAATTAACTGGCAGGGATCAATGTTTTGAGGCAAACAGGTGCATAAACACTCCTAGTTAAAATAGTAGCATTTCACAGCACTTAACCCTAGTTCAAACTTAAACAAAATACAAAGTTGTCTTGTCTTGGGATGGGGCTTAAAGGCCCCCAGGCTGGGGGCCCGGTGCCGGAAGGGGGGGCCCAAATTCTAGGGGGTCTGGTCTGAGTCAGACATGGGCTAGCATTTCGACTGAGGGATGGCAAATTTTCAAATCATGAGGGGGTAGCGGGGGCTGATGGGGGTTGAGGGAATGGTAAGCCAAAAAGTCCAATTTTGTACTAAAATCAAGGTTTTAGGCTTATTTTTCTCTAAAATAACTGAAAATAAGCTATTCTGAGCTCATTTAGACCTAATCTTTAAATCCTTATCTTAATGTTCCATACAAAATTATCCTGAAAATTCTGGAGGGGTATTGCGGCCTGAGGTGGTAGGTCAGAGCCTGATGGGGGTCAACCTCCCTCAGTCCGCTCTTTGTCCATGTCTGGCCTGAGTCCCTAAGTCGGCAGGGGGCAGACTCTACGGGCCCCTGTCGCGTATGCAAAGCGACACTGACAGACCAGAAATTAGCATTCTTTCTTCTTAACTAAAATATAAAATCTATCTTCTTTGTTGGCATTTTAATGCTGCAGAACACGAGTTCTGACCAGCGGTGCAAGTAGTGGGGTGTGAGGCATTGGGCATTGACAAGCAAAGTAAAGTACCGAGCAGTTTAGGTGAGTGGCTTCCGGTGCCGGACTCAGCGTCTTCGGAGTCTTCAAAGTTGGTCCACTTGGTGGGTGAGCGGTAACTGTTACTGGTGCGCATGCTGGAGGGCGAGCGAGCGTCGCTGGTGGTGCGTCGGTGCTCTGAGATGGGGCCAGGTGGAGACTGGTCGGTGTTTATGTGCAAGACCTGCTGCGATGCCACTGTCTCCACCTGAGAATAACCACTCTACAACAAACAACTCACTTAGTAACAGACAACACAATAGACCTGTTCGAGCTGTCAAACCAAAAACAAACTGCAAGGAAAAAAGTGGCTACGTACCTAGCTCTTAAAGAAAAACTTCCTTTCTCTTCCAGTTCTGGCTAGGCCACACAAACAATCAGAACGTAATTTTGGACTACTAATTGAAGCGTACAGACAAAAACAAATGTCTCAGTTAGGGTTTTGCGGACTTGGAGTGTTTGAATTGAATGAACAAGAAATGATTAACTTTAATTTTTGATTAATTACAAACTGAGGCATTTGTTCGTCTGAAGAATAAGCGCCACTTTGGATCAGTGGTGACTAAGCCTGGATAAAGGTCATCAGATAGCAAAGAATATCTGTGCGCGGCGCTAACAAACTCACCACTAATGAATGCCAACCAACGGATCAAGCAAAATATCATTAAAAACGCCAAATGCTACGCAAGAGAGCTAAAAAGTAGGCAATTTTAACAAAAGGTTGATTTCGGTTAAAAAATCGGAGCGTGACAGATAAAAATAGCAGCAGCACTTACAGAAAAGCTAGAATGGGCAGTGTAAGAATGATTAGAGTCGAGTGACTGAGCGTTGGTGTGTCGGTTGGCTCGTCTCCAACGAGGAGGCGACCCAGAAGAAACAGACGACAGAATGGGGCCCGGTTGCGACATCGCCTTTGGACTGCTACGCCAGCCAATTAGCTCTGAAATTTTATTATGCAACTTTTTCATATCTAATCAATTCTTTTTTGCCCGCCGACAAAACACACCATCTCTACAATCGTACGTACAAAAAATAGCTGCAGTGAAATTGATCCGTATGCAAGAAACCAATTGGCTTAGAGCAAATATGCAACAACAGACAGAGCTATAAATTTGGACTCAGCGGAAGCCTAGGTGATCAAAGAAAAATAAGCCACTATATTGTATGACTACTCAATGTTGCATGCGGCGTCAAAAGTACACGAGTAACTTTTCCAACACTATTGAAGCTGTTGCGGAATATGAGCAATAGAAACAACCAACACTAAAAGCAGACATGGGCAAAGGGGGGCTGAGGGGGGTTGGCCCCCCTCAGCCGGCAGCTACCCCCTCAAGAATTTTTTGGAAGAATTTTGTATTGAAAATTTTGATAAAAATGTACCTGGATTAGGTGTAAATGAGCTCAGAATAGCTTATTTTAATGAAAAATAAGCCCAAAAACCTTGATTTTAGCCAAAATTCGGACTTTCTGGCTTACCACTCCCTCAGCCCCCCTCAGGCGCTCCTACCCCCCTCAGGATTTGAAAATTCTACCCCCCCCCCCCCCCCAGCCGAAATGCTAGCCCATGTCTGACTAAAAGTATAAAAAAATTTTCTATATTTTCTTATCTTACCACTATTCAGAGAAACACAAGTCCTACGATGCAGCACAGTATGTCCACCAGACTTCCCAAAAATAAGATTTGAACTTCGAACGATTCATGTTTTTTTAATTTCAAGCTTATGGTCTTTGAGGTAAGCTAAGCTGACCAATTATAACGCATTCGAAAGCTTGAAGTGTGCTCCTCAAAATTATGGTAGATATAATGTTGACCGCTCACCCAAAGATGAGCTTGATCAATTTTTTTAGAAAACAGATGGGTGTTCAAAGTGGCCCCCGATGTTGACAATTGGTTTAGAGTTAATTCAATCAGATAAGATAGGTAAGGGGTATGCATGGAACAGGTCCGGGCCAGCCTGGTGGTAGGGGGTTTCGGTTAGGAGAGGTTTATGGGGTTTCGCCCAGGGAGAAGCTTCATAATTTTAAAAAGCTCCAAAAACGCCTGGAAATGCGGCGGCGAAAAAATATCAGCAGCGAAAACACCAAATTCGGTTATCAAAGGTCAGTTAAGCAGATTTTGAGCTAAAAATTAGTGATTTCCGAGCCAGTTTATTGCTACTAGTACTTGTATCTTGGGTCGGGGATGGGGTCCCAAATGAGGGGGGCTGGCGTTTACAGCTTGATGTAAGCCACCCAAAAACGCCCTACGTGTACCTAACCTCACAAGCAGAGAATATGGAGACAAGACAAGGAAAATCAAATTTATAGTTGCCCCTTTCATTCTTCACAGCATGAAAAAGGTTCAGTATGAAATATCTAAACGATAAGTAGTCAAGTTTTATATCGTTGCGCTGTCCAGCTAAAGTTTTCGGCAGTTAAGAAGACTATATTTTCAAGCAACACAGCACGGGCAAACACCAAAGTAACTATTTTGTACGGTCGTGTAGTCTGGAGTCTTCGGCGATAAAGTAGTGCAATCACAGGCCATAAAGCGAACCGCATGCATCGCCCGGCGCAAAAAAACGTGGCAAATTGAGACGTATTCAAAGTTGCTACCCGTTCAAAGTTAAAGTTCAAAATTCAAAGGGTCCTTTGCGGTGGAGGTAGGGAGGAAAAATTGGATCAGGTGTAGCTGGGGGGGGAATCAGGAACCGATCCCAAACAGAAACTAATGTGTTTAATGATCATAATTAATTATAAATTAACGAGTTCTATCGATAAATATCGATTATCGAATATTTTTTGGCAAAATTCCAAAATTTCAAAATGCTCCAAAATGGTCATGTCACATATCATTTGAAAGCCCTTCGCCTGGCGAGTCTAATGATCACTAAATCAGCATAGGGCATGAACCGGGGGGCCTGTTTTGCCAAATATAAAAAAGCACCCCTAGAGACGCATCAGCAGGTACCACCAAATACCAAATAGTGATTGGTATTTTCTGAACCAAATAATAAATAATAATACGTGTACACAACCTACACCCCTGGGTACGCCACTGCGGATAGTACATAGTACCGGATTGTGTTTTAGTTAGAGCTAAAAACACCGGATTTTTTACCCGATACGTAGACCGAGACGGTTATCTATCTCACCCAGCGCAGCTCACGGCGGCAAACCGGAAGAAAGTGTCATGGACCCGATATGCCCTGGTCGGTTTTGGGATGCAACCGAATACCGGAAGCGGATTATCGGAACCGAATAATACCGAATATGGCAATTCGGTTTCTTCGAGCCGTTCGAGCCGTTCGCACCGGCGGGTAACGCTGTGGGCGCTGAATTTACTGCAATTGGCAGAACGCTTTCTTTCTTCTTCAGCTGTGATACTTCTTCAATATGCTTTGTTTTGTGCTTTCACTCATATCTTGGCCAACTTCGAATCACTACCTCGAAATACTATCTCGAGAATCGGCCGATTCAGTTCTGGAAATCAATGAAACTGACGAATTTCCTTCAGATTGCAACGATTTCAACTCTTCAAGCTGTGATGCTTCTTCAATGTGTTTTGTGCTTTCACTCACATCTCTCGCTAGCCCAACTCCGAATCGCCTTGCCGAAATACTATTCCGAGAATCGGCCGATTCAGTTTGGAAATCAGTTTGGCGATCCGCTCGAAACGACAGCGCGGTGCCTTCATGGTGCGGTGTGGTGAATTGTGAGTGACCTTCTCACCCCCGCACTTTATCGCATCAAGTTCTGATGTGACCTCTCTCATTCGCTATCTTACAAATCGTATAAAAAGCTAGCTAGCAACACCACTTCGATCATCCAGCCCGCCACTCACGATTCGCACAGCACTCATCTTCAGCGCAGCACAATGGTCCCGGCACAGTTGGTGGTGTAGTGGTTAGGCCGCAAAGCCACTGTGCGCGACGTCGTGTGTTCATCCTCACGGCGCGGCAAGAACTTACCGAAAACAGTTGGTCGTCGGCACAAAGCCCCAACCAGACCGCCGAAAGCTGGTTACAGCGAGTAGGTAAATGGGAACCGACTGGATCTGCCATTGCACCGAAAGCCGCTCCCTAAAGCATGCTTGCGTTGGACGAAAAGAAGATCAACGACGTCCATGGCTGTCTGAGAAAAACAGCAATAGGGCCTATACCGGTTTAGTGCCACTGGCCGGGGCGGCGTTGGGATCTGACTGACAGCATCTGACGTCACCACGCCAGGCACTCTTAGTGACTGGCACCCAACAGCATGGCTAGGAGTGGCTTGGCAGTGAAAGAAGGGCGCAGCGTCCGAGATGACGATATCAGGGGTCGCGAAATGGACCACGCAGGTCTGATCGTAGGGCTGTACATCGTACGGCCCCCGCCACATCGGATCGGAGCACTATGCCTAGAAGCGGATGATTGAGTGCAAAGGAGCGTAATGCGGTAACTCCTCTCACCATAGTTCAAATTTTCAACTCTTAGTAGGCCTAGGTACACCTTGTCCTATATTAGCATAATTTGTAGTTCTACTTTTACTTGCTTAAGTTTACTTACTTACGTTCTATGGTTCTATTTACTTAAGTTTTAATTTTTTCAATTGCCTTGCAATTAACACTGTGTTTATTATGCTTATTATTATAGCTATTTAATGTAGGCGGCTTATGCAATGTTTGCAAATGGCACCGATGCATGACTGTATATATTGCCGTTTGTAAATTTTTTCAACAAAATTTCCGTTTGTACTGGTAAAGTCTGTACAGTTTGTGTAGTATTAAAATTTCCATTCTTTTTCCAGTGCCGTTCTTTGCATTGCGTGTGTTGTGTTTGTGCTGTGTTGTTCTAATGTTGCATTATATTTCAAACTGGCTGAGCAAACGACGCGACTCCTACGTTTTCCCCTTCAGTCTGTTGTTACTGATCCTACTGGTTCACGGTTATCTGGTCTTCACTGGTACTTGGACTCACACCAACTGTTCTTTGACTAGTCAGTGTCCTGTCTTTCCCGACAACGTCTCACATCTAGTTCACCTCCTCAGCATGCAGCTGGAACCGGGAGAAGCAGAAGAAGAGCAACTGATTCTGGTATCGGCCACTCAGCGCTACCTAGAACTCATTTTACTCCCAGCTGCAATGGATCTCGTGATTTTCTCTACACGCATGTTATCGTTCGCTCTGGTGGCCAGTTCTGCGTACTCCACGTCGCTGCCACTGCTTTTGTGCCTAGCACACTGGCTGCTATTGCTGTCAGTGTTGTGGCTGCTGTTTGGTCTGCACGCTCTCAGGTTCATCCGTCTTGGTGCACACGTGCTGCTGGTTGTCTTACTGATTTACCGCTTCTACAAGATTTGTACTCGAGTGCGTCTTGACCTAGTGCACATGGTGCTCAAATCGCTTAGCATGAACTTAGTGTTGCTGGGTGAATCAGCGTTCTACGGTCGTGCACTCTACTACATGTACACGAGTCAACTAATGGCCTTTCGCTCTACCATGATGCCGCCAGACTTCTCTCCAGCTTTCCTGGCCATTGCTCCTCAGTCCATCCTCACTTTTAACCAGCTGCTGAGGCTGGGCTGTGTGCTGGTGCTGTGTCGCGTGGTCCACTCTTTCCACAAGATCCGTGTCAACCGGTCGACCGTGTTGGTGGCGCAACAAGCACCCACCATGGTTGTGTATGTGAAGCAGGGCTGGCGAGCTGAGGTGCTGCACTATTGGCAGGTGTTGAATGCAGCTCATCTCCAGCTGATAGATGGTTTTCTGTCCGGTCCTAATGTTCGACGCCCTCGTGATATCAAGCCGTTCTTTAGCATGCAGGAGATGGTCGCTGCTTACCCGATCACCGACTTTCTGGTGCAACACATGAAGGGCGTTGTGGGTGGATGACTGACAGCAACTGATCTGATCTTATTTTACTGACTCGCTATTTACTAGTCTACTAGCTATTGGTTCCCCTTTACTTATTAAATTATGCTTTAGAGATGTCTGTCAAACAGAACAGGTATCACTTAGAAGTACGGTTTCCTAGCCTAACTGCGTAATTTTCTAAACTAACAGATTTGCAATTTCAACGCTGGTGAAGTGTGGTAGTGCCTGTTGTAAACACTGGGGTACTCCGCTGCACAGTAAGGAAGCTATTGTATATTCAAGTACATGATTGATGAATACAACGTAAATAACGCACACTGAACACTTAAAAGCTCCAAAACTGTATGAAATCAAGCGGTTATGTTTCGAAACTTGTCTTATGTCTTGTCCTATCGGTAGTTTACTTTCGTGCCGTCATAAATGACAAGATCTATGAACCTCGGGGGCCTGAGAGTGGCTTACTCTGCTTGCTGGCCGAGACCCCATCGGCGGAAATTTTTGGCGACTTTTTCAACAAGAAAATCGGCAATTAATAGCGATTTAGCGCCTTTTTGGAAAATCGGCCTACACCCCTCCGAAACAACGCATTCAGATTTTTTTCGGTACTTTTATGGCAAGATTCTAATATGTATGGATGGATCCTCACGGATAAACACAATTCACGACAGTAGCGTACCAGGGGGTGTAGGGTGGATACAACACCCCCTTTGTGGCGAAGGTAACCGGGCGATCTGTAGTTGTACTATTCTGTAGACGTTTGCACAACGATGCTGCTATATTATGTAGGACAATAACTACACCCCTGTCCAAAACTACTGGCTTACATTGTACAGGGTCGGTAAAAAAACAACCCCGCAGATTTTTCGCTGTAGCAACCGTAAATCTCAACCGATTTGAATGATTCCTTATTTAAATGAAAGATAAATAAATTCTTGAAAGATTGGCGAAAGTTTATTAAGATACTTTCTCAGTTCCTGAGATATTTGCTCTCAAAGTCAAAACAGAGATTTTGGCAATGAACAAGAGTGATTAAAAACACAGCAGACTTTTTGCTGTAGCAACCATAAATCTCAACCGATTTAAACAAATCCGTTTTTGAATGGAACATTCATAAATTCTTGGAAGGTTGATAAAATTATTATTGATGTACTCTGCTTAGTACTTGATATATTTTCCCTCATCAAAGTCGGAACAGATTTTGGCAATATTCCGTTGCACTTCACAATAAACCGGTACAGTAGTAGGAATCCGTTTATTTTTATTATGAAGTGCATCGGAATAATAAAAATCCTTCTTGTTCATTGCCAAAATTTGACTTTGAGGGCGAATATCTCAGAAACTAAGCAGACTATTTATATCAATAAAAATTTCAGCAGTCGTTTAGGAATTTATGTTTCTTTGAGTTAACTAAGGATGAATTCAAATCGGTTGAGATTTGCGGTTGCTACAGAGGAAAATCTGTGGGTTGTTTTTTCTGACGGACCCCGCAGCTAATGACCAGGCTTTAGCTCCGTAAGCTTTGACTTTATTCTTAGGGTTGAGCTTATGTTTAGTTAGTAGGACAAGGGACGGGATTTGAAGATTGGGGGTACTGTCCTATAATAGTACAAGCATAATTCCCCTTTTTCAGGGGCTCCGTTGTTCGTCAGAACACCTCCAACGGCAGTAAGCCAGAGGTTGTTCTCTCAACTTCAGAAAATAAACAAACAAACGCACAGATTAGTAGAGAGAAATGTGTATAAATCAAAGATCAAAGTTAGAGAAGATTTCTAATTATTTCTACTAATTAATCCGGGAGTGAGAGTATGGACGAACTGGAAACAGAGAGGCAAGACGACGATCTGGTGCTGGAGAAAAACGAAGAAGACGGAAAGAAAGTGGAAAATGCGAACAAAAAAGACGACGACCATCTTTCTTCGGCAATCATCGATGACGTCATTCCGGTGCTTCAGAACTGTGTCGATTCAAAAGACAATTCTGACACCATCTCTCCCCCTTCCTCATCTGTCGACCAACAAGTTGCAGAAGCGACCGGCGTCGCCGATGCCGTTCCGGCCGATTCAGACGATGAATTTGGAGAGTTCGGCGACTTTACAGACTTTGCGCAACCGTCCAATTCCGCCTGTTCGACCTTCGACCGGGACCCCTTCAGTGGGGAGGTGGACCCGTTCTCTGCTGACCAAAACATTGATGACAGTGATTGGACGGCCGATTTTGGATCGCTCGGTGCAGAGTCAACTCAGGGTACGGTAGCTGAAACGCCGGTTCAACTTACTACGGTAAGACAGGCTTTGGTTTTTGGCTGTTTTATGGGTAATGCTGTGTTTGGTTTGTAAGAAATCTTATCGTAAAACAGCTCTCCTCGCATTTAACAGTATTTCCTGCTTCTCTAAATACTCGGTTTGCTAGGCCAAGGCCAGTCACGCGTTTTTTACGTATTTGTGGTACAGGCTCAACTGAAGTGAAACCAAATATTTCATTCATGTAACACAGGTACGGGCCTTGTTGTGGGTCGGGTGGCTCTGGTCTGCTCATACCCGACTTAAGCCAGACCGACCTCCCGATCGGGACTCCCTCCCCGAGACAATTTTTCCCATCCCCCATTTCGATTTTCTGGCAAGTAATTTTTCAGCAAATTCTTTTTCATATTTTTTTTGAATTCCTCACATTAAAATTGCTAAAACAACACTTTTTAGCTGTATTTTAGTCCAAATAAGCGGTGATTTTTGAGCGTTTTTAGTGCCCAACTACCCTCGCTCAGAATTTGTGGCTCAGACCCCGGGACGGCGCGAGACCCCCAAACACATTGGTTAGCATTTCAGCTGAGGGGGTGGTAAGTTTTCAAATCCTGAGGGGGCTTAAGGGGGTAGCGGCGGCTGATGGGGAGGTTTGAGGGGACGGTAAGCCAAAAAGTCCAATTTTCTACTAAAATCAAGGTAAAATAGCTTGAAATAAGCTATTCAGAGTTCATTTAAATTCAAACACCACAAAAATAATTACAGCAGTGTAGCTTTGGCTCGCGCACTGGATAACTTTTAGACGATTTACAGAAAGTTTCTTCAATTAAAAAAGCAAAATTGTGTACCTCTACTAACAACTGTGTTTTAGGGTGTGCCAATGATTCCGGCTTCGTGCTTAGCCTCGGACCAGGACCTGTGGACGGACTTTGGTGACTTAGAGACCAACTCTGCCGACACTTACGGTTCGGACCTTTTATGGCATTTGATTGGAGAGTTTTCCTGGGACGCTGACGATACTTCCGTCCAGCACTCCGCCCACGCTTCTCAGTCGCAGTAAGATTTTGCTTGCGTACAAAAAACTTAGTTCGTAAAAAAAATTTTGCTGTATTGTTACGTTAGGCAAGTCGTTTCTTGATAACTATTCTAACCTTTTCGAAATCGCCCCTGTTTTAGGCGAACACTAGCAATTTTGTTCGTCCTACTCTCTTTGTGCTTGCACAAAACTCTTGTAGGCACAAAGAGCACAATGCTTTTGCACTTAAACTTCGTACTTTGTGTTTAACTGTAGCGATTTCCCTGATATTTTTATCGTTTTTCATGCTTCCGTTTTTTGCAAGCTCTTATTATAATAATAATAACCATAGTTTTATGTTTGCACACGTGCCGTTATTGAATGGATTAATTTTAAGTGATGCAGTTTTGTTTTGGTTTCAGCCATTGGCCAGAACCGTGGAATGAGTTACATATCATCGAAGACACCATTGCTCTCAAGCACCAGTGGCTACGTACTTTTGTTTATGAGCATTTTCTCGGATCCTTAAACATGGATGTTAACCTGGTATTACTCCTTCTTTCTGCTTTTGTCTCCGTTTTAGCAGTACTTGCGGTTTTATAGTTTTGTAATCGATATCTCGCCTTTCGAAATAAGCCAGGCAGATTCTACCCCGCAGAGTTTTTGAAAGAAGTTTACGAACTCAAAACAGCTTATTCGCCCTATTTTAACAGAAGATTAGCCAAAGAGCCTTGATTTTAGCCAAAATTGTACGTTGGATTACCATCTCCAAGTAAACCTTTTGTTCTTATGCAATCTAAACAAATTTGTGCCTTGTTACATGTTCGGCTCGAACAAAGGTCTGCAATCACGAACACAAACTAGCGAACAAATAAATTGTAGTAGTACTTTGTGATGGCCGGTTTTCTCTCTTCAAGGAGAATAGGGTAATCGTGTCGAATTGGTACAGTTTCATGGAGACTGTTTAGTCAGTTTAAAGAGCAAAAGCAGTGATAAAGACTCGTCGTGTGGTTTTTGCTGAGCAGAGTGTCAGTGAGTGTATTCAGGCCAAGTTGCGGTCGGCCAATCTGCCGGTGTTCGCGGCGCAGTTGTCCGATTCGTTGCTGACTCCGGTGCGCGACGCTGTGTCCGAGTCGGGCAGCAAGAAGAGCAGTGCGTCCCCGCCGAAGGTCAAGGGTCAGTCGGACAAGCACATCGACTCCCTGGCCGTGCCGCCGGCCAAGTTCGACTGGTCCGGCAGCGGCCTCACCAACCCGCTCACCAGCGAAAGTTAGCTCTCTGCTTCTTAGTTAGCACACTTGTAGCAAGTCATCCGCCTTCAAGGGAGCTGTGTTTGGGGTCTGATTTCCCAATACTGGAGCAGATGTAGAGTATTGAAAGAAAAGCGCTGAAAAATCTCAACTTTCTCCTAAAAAATCGTAACAGAGCGCCAATTTTGGCTCTCAAGTACAACTAAAAGTGCTAAAACGATTTAATGGCTCGATTTTTTTACAATTTTAGCCGTATCTGAGCCTAGAACAGTCAGGCACTTAACGCCGTTTATAGTACCATCACCATATATGGTACCGGTACCAATGCCAAGCTTGGGGTACCATGCTACCACCACAGTCAGTGGCGTACCCGGATTTTGCAAAGGGGTGTAAAATTTTGAAGTTGGGCCAGGGCGAGAAATTTTTGAAAACAAAACTTTCAAAAACGCATTCTGGACATTTATATATTATAGTAGACAAAGACAGGTACTAATTTATTCGTTTCTCTTATTTTTGCAAAATTTTTTCTTTCTACCTCCACCGCAAAGGGGGCGTGTACCCACCCTACACCCCCTGGGTACGCTACTGACCACAGTGGCCGAACGTGGGGGTCCCATATAAAACCACTAGCCTAGGTACGGCTACCATAAAGTACGTGATGGTATAATAATAGCTTCTTGTGATCTCAGCATCATGGGCTTGGTGAATGATCCAACATGCTCATTTTGCATAGAGGAGGTGGAGAACACCTGAACATTTGGTCACGTAATGTCAATGTGACGCATTGGCTGCGCGTAGACAAGCTATTCTGGGCCATAGATACCTTACTACCCAGGAGTTGAGCGATGTAACCGTTAGGGATCTCCTAGACCTAACCGCTAGATAGCCCAAGGCTGATTGAACCTTGGGTAGGTTGTTGATAGCAGCTCCGCTTTGTTTTCTGCACACATGTAAGAGGAGAATTTGGGGCTTTGCTCCCAAAAAATCGACAGAGTAGGGTTGGCGGAAAAATTCGGATGGGTCTGGAGGTCGTCTGAGGGGTACAAAATAGTCCAAAGATAGCCTCTCCTCCAAAATAAAAGCGGAAAAAATTTTCGGCTAGGGGTATGGCTCTTCCGACGGAAATACTCCCGACCCATGTAGGGTACCTCGGTGTGACGAAATTTGCTAATTTTGAGTGCCCCGTAGCCTCCGAATAATAAGTTTTCTCCGCCTTCTGCCTGTGTTTGACGAAGTTTGATAATAAATAGTGAATTGACAGTGTTGCAACGTAGTCTCCAGTTACAGACGTAAGCACAGCTACAAAGATGCTTGACCTGGACTTTCTGGCCACCAACGATCGCACCGCTGCCGATGCCTCCTGCACTGCCTTGCAGAAGGATTTGGAGTCCCTCGGACTTGCTGATGCGGCCGCCGCCAAGCTGCCTACCAACAACAGCCAAAAGTAGACTATAATCTCTTATAATTCTAACCCTTTAGGCCCGCACTGATAATTCTGTTCGTCTTCTATGTTCAACATAAGCCTGCTACTCTGACAGGCTCTGCACAAACAAGCGAACAGATGGATGAAACGAACAGAAATTTTGTTCGTCAAAATTTTAGTTAATTCACTCATTATGTTAGTTAATTAAATTTAATTCAAGTTAATGTTACCGCGCACAGGTTTACCTGAGGAGTTTTACTTTTAAGGTCAATATTGGAGGCTCTGCTAACAAACAACCCCAACCGCACTGTGCCGAGCAAGTTGGTTCCAGTGAAGCAGTCTGAGTTGTCACCAGAGGCGTTGGCGCTGCACAATTCGCTTCCGACTCTGGACTTTATGCTGTCGCCCGTGCTCATGTTTCCAATTAAGTCCGACCCCACTACTACTAATTCGGACTAGATTTTGTGGGCTATCTAATTTATTGATTGCATCTCAGATCTGAATGTACTCATAATTCTTTGGCGCACTTGCATTTTCGGTGCTCCGGCTGGCTGTCCGTTTAACTTACTTTTGTCTGTGTAGAGTGGACAGCTGCTGGAGTGCTGTAAGCGAGCAGAGTTGTTCTTCTAAATGCCTTTAAGGTGATACGGTGTGATACGCTAGTAGTAGTAGATGTCACCTTTTGCTGCTCTCGCACAGTCCAGCACTAAACGCTATTTATCAGTCAGGCACGTAAACGCCGTTTATGCTATTAGCACCATATATGGTGATTATACCTACGCTAATGGCACCATGGTATGGTATGGTACCTCAAAGTTCGGTGACCGTGGTGTGGTGGTACCATACATGGTACCGACACGATATATGGTACCAGACATGGGCTAGCATTTCGGCTGAGGGGATGGTAAATTTTCAAATCCTGAGGGGGTAGCGGCGGCTGATGGAGGGTTGAGCGGATGGTGAGCCAAAAAGTCCATTTTTTACTAAAATCTAGGTTTTTAGGACTAATTTTTCCTAAAATAAGCTATGTTGAGCTGATTTACACCTAATCTAGGTATACTTTTATCCATACATGTAACAGCTCCGGGCCGACTTGGGGGGAGGGGGGTAGGGGGGGGTTTCCTCAGGTGGGGGGTCGAGGGGGGGGTTTCGCCCAGGTGGGGGGTCCCAAATTTCAAAAAGCTCCAAAACGCCTAGAAATGCGTTTTTAGCACGTTTTTTTCAGTAAGGACGCTAAAAATCGCTATTTTAAGCTGCCAAATAGCGTTTTAAAGCTAAAAACAAGCAAAAAATGACAAAAAGAGCTTTCAAAAACACCGATTTTTCTTAAATATCAGCAGTGGAAACGCCAAATTCGGTTTCCAAAGGCTTTTCAAGTGAATTTTAGGTTAAAAATTAGTGATTTCTGACCCAGTTTGTTAATACTGGAGCCACTACCACCACTTGTATTTTTTGGTCGGGGGGAGGGGTCCCTTAACCTGTCTCGGGGGGTGGGGGGGGTGAGGGGGGTAACCCCCCAAACCCCCCTAGTACATGTATGCTTTTATCATAATTTTTATACAAAATTCTTCCTAAAAATTCCTGAGTCGGGTAGCAGCGTCCTGAAGTTACCAGTTACCTTCACTGCGGACACCATAGAACCACTATTTGACCGTCAAGCTTTGTTTGTAGTTAAGAAGTGAAGGTAGCGGTTTGATGACCTAACTAGGGGTTGCTGGTACTATTAAGGTACCAACCAGTATGTGGTTAAGTGCCTGAGTGCGATTGGAGCGGAAGGTAATTGCTATTTATTGTTATTGAGAGTGTTGTGTGCAAGGGTCTTTCTTGTTGCTTCGTCCTGTCAGGTTAAGTTGATTCCCATTAAATGGACCTTTTCCGGTCAGCTAATTTTTGCTAAAATGTTCACATCCAGGGCACTGTTTTGTGCCTTACTATATCTGCTCAACATAAGTAAGTGTGCAGTGAATCTGTATTGTGAACGGTTGCCAGTTGATTCCTTTCAGCTGAGTATGGTGCGGTCCTTTCCTTGTCACCTATGCAGACGTCTGTTAGTTTTGCCTTCAACCCGTGGTCATAAAACGACGGCGGTCGATAGACCACGCACTTCCCAAGATGACCTGACCGACCACAAAAGACAGAAAGACGAGCCCCAACCGTCCAAACGACCCCGGTTTATAGTGAAGCGACCACAGAGCGACACCAGTTTGGCTTTCGTCAGCCGTTATGGCTTTCTGGACGTGGAAGAACCGGATATCCCGTGGAAGCAACGGTTCAAGGACACCTACCACCAGTTCAGGGTACAAGCAAGGAACTGTCACATGACCGATTGTGTTTGCTGGCTTCTTTTGTATTGTTCGGCGTATGTCTGTCGTAGTCTGACACCAACGCTAATCCGTTAGTTTAGAGCGGATCATTTGTTTTGGTGCGGGGAGAAGGCGAAATTATGATTAATAAAATAGTTTTAGATGATGGGTCGGGAGATTAAGCAAGACTGGTGGTGGGCCTGGTACAGCTACACGGACATGATCGGCTGCAAAAGGGACCGCGAGACCAAAATAGAGTACCAGTTCGACAACCCCGACATATTCAAACAGTTCGCAGTGCATTCGGAGAAAGACTACAACCAGGGCTACTCCACAGGAGAACTGGTGCCCTCTGAACGCAACACTGCCTTGTTTAGAGGTTATCTGGACACTACAGTACCTCAGGTGCCTTTGTATTCTTTGTACAGTTACGATTTCTCCACATTAAGGTATCAGACGTCCTAATATGTCTTAACCGGTACCCAATACGATATTACTTGAGAGGTTGAACGGTGCCATACTGTACATACATGTGGAGAAATCGGTGTACCTGGTTTGTGTAGAGATGAGTAGCGGCCTTTCTGGGCTTTTTTGACCATGGATGGCTAATAACAAGAGCAATGGAAAGATGAAAGTTTAGGACGGAATAACAGAGAGGGCAGGTTGGGTGAGCGTGCGAAGTCCAGTAAAGCAAAGAGCCTTCGCTAGAAAAGACTGCTTCTACCACTGGGCGCACTTCACTCATCTTATCTTGAAGGTATCTTAGCTTCGCTTGTCTTGGTATCTCATTCAAATCCCACTGTTAGTGCTTGTATTTGAGGTGGAGTGGTTACTAAACTGTCTGTAGCGTGTCCTTTCCAGCTGGGGTACCTCCCAAACCGTCTAGTACATTTATCTATCAGTAAAGTCAATGCATAACTCCCTCCCCTTCGGTAGGTGGTCTCTTTGCATTGCCCTAAGTGCCGGTGCCATAATTGTCATCATGCTTGGGCTGGAAAATCTGGAGGAGGTAGGCCGGTTTCCCAAGAAAAGTCGGAAAGTGGCTGTAAAATTGCCAATTTTTTGGCGACTGGTAGGGGTATTGTGTGATAATGGTACCTCTCTACTAGTATACAAGCGGTTTGACTGTTTAGGTGCGTGGTGACGGCCGTACGTACATGGTGAACTTGAATACCCAGAAGAACGTATGGGACATACACTGGGGCGATATTTGGATGTATCCGCTGTACACGCACGGCGGGCCCTACTGGCAGATCACCAAGATTCCCTTCTCCAAGTTCATCTACGCCTCGGCCGGTCGCTTTCAAGACAGACAGATCAGGGTGGACCAGGCACATGGAATCGGCTCCGTCTCCATCACCATACAAGACAGATTCAACGGACCCTTTCAGCTGGAGATCGACTGGATCGGCGTCTTCTGCGATAAAACGCACACCGAATGGTCTGCCTACGAAGCTTATCAGATACCGGTGGCTACTGTCAACTGAGTTGTAGTGCTTGAGACTTAGCTAACACTTCTTTCTAGTCTAAAAGTTTGGCACGTCCTGAAAGCTGTGTTGCTGTCTGTGTGAGCTTCTGATAAAATTAAAGTATCGATAACTATGTAGTCTCTGAACTATTGGCGGTTGAATTAATCCGTTTATATCTCTAAACTGAAACAGTTTTCCTGTGAAATGTGGTCAGTAGGAGTAGAAATGAGTGTGCCCAGTTGGAGTGGAGACCAGAAACAGCCTCCTGAAGTTAGTGGTAGCAGTGGCTTCACAGAGGAAGAAATACTGAATGAGCTTCAGGATATGGGTTACACTTTGAGCTCGGCTCAAGTGGCTGACTTGAAAAAAGGTAAGCTTTTGCGCTCTTTTTTGATCGGTTGACCTTAACTGATTTTTGACTGACTGTTCTGAACTCACAAGAGAACCATTATGGCTTGAGTGCTAACTGCTATTCTACGTACATTTAATTTCATTACACGCAGAAATGCATTAAGTCCATATCGGTGTACACAGAACTTAGCTGTAGAAGCCCCTTTTGCCGGGCACTTTGGTAACTGTAGTGCAAAAACAGAATCTGCCAGTTTACTCCATGCTTATGCACGTTTAGTCAGGATATGTGTGTCTCATCCAACAAGTACTGATCGGCATATTTTCGGGAGTCACCTCCCTCCTCCGGTTGTACGGCTGATATGGCTTCCGAACTTGGCACTTTGCCTTCCTGCAACTACCACAGTCAGGCACTTCACGCCGTTTATGCTACTGACACTATATATGGTGCCGGTACCTAGGCTAGTGGCACCATATATGGTACCCCACGTTCGGTGGGCTGTGGTGGTATCGTCAGTATATATGGTACCCCTGCCAATGGCCATGGGTGCCGGTACCATATTCTACCACTACAATAATATGGTGCGAAATCTGAATGTAGTGGTACCTTATATGGTACCACCACAGGCTCCGAACGTGGGGGTACCATACGGTGCCACTACCCTAGGGACCGGTACCATATGGTACGGGCATCTTATATGGTGCCAGTACCATAAAGGCGTTAATTGCCTGACTGTACCACTCTTCTTCCTCTTAACTCTATGAGAAGCTAAATTCTACCACCTGTTTTTGTTCTGCTTGGAGCCCTGGTTTGGTGGCGGTGGGGTATATTTTGATCGGCGGCTCCAAGGGCGTGTCGAACTCGCTGGCGAACCCAGCCAAACTGCGCACTCCGAGGGTGCCGGCGCAGGTGGGAACTGTGAGACCGACGGCCAGAACCACTCCGCCCACTGCGAAGATGCCCAGAGAGCCCAGCTTCCATCTCTTCCACGGATCCACTTCCAGCTCACTGACTCGGTCTCGCGGGATCCAGATTATACCGTCTGCATCCTGAAACCACTGTACCTGTCTGTCAAAACCTCACCAAACCTGTTAGCTAAGAAGAGTGTTGAAAAGTACAGGGTGTCCCAAAAAAAATGACAACATTTCTTTTTGCTGCCATTTTTTCAATTTTTGACCAAATTGTTTGAAATTTGAAACATAAGTGCCAAAAAAGTGGGAATTTTATGTGTTAAAATTTGGTGCATCAGGATCGACCCAGTCCTGAGAAATTCAACAATATATAAAATATTGAAATTTCGATTAAATGTAGAAACAGCATCAAAAATGGAAACTTTTCTTTCTGCTGTATCTTCTTTAATTTTGGTCGGAATTGGATGGAATTTTGAATATATGCGCAGAATAACGGGTTGATTTGTAGATCAAAACTTGGCGCATGAACCCAGCCCAGCTCTTGACATAAAAAATCCAGATATCCAGATCACAATACAACAACAACATTGATTTTCGCGTCCCTTAGCTGTATTGAAGCTCCTGTAAGCGTAGTTCAGTCTGTCACCCCAAACATGCTAAGAAATGTTTATGATGTTTATGGGAAACGGTTGCAGCAGTGTATTAACTCAAACGGAGGTCATCTGGATGGTGTTCTGTTCTTATTCCTTAGTTCTCAGCGTTTGCACGTTCTTCATTTTGCTGCAGTAAAAACGCTGATTTTCTTTAGTTTCCAAGTACTAGCGATATGGACTGATTAATGCCAGAACTTATGACCTGCAAAATATCTGCGCATATATTCAAAATTTCATCCAATTCCGACCAAAATTAAAGAAGATACAGCAAAAAGAAAAGTTTCCGTTTTTTGATGCTGTTTCTACATTTAATTGAAATTTCTCAATTTTATATATTGTTGAATTTCGCAGGATTGGAACACTCCTGAGGCACCAAACTTTAACACATAAAATTCCCACTTTTTTGGCACTTAAGTTTCAAATTTCAGACAATTTGGTCAAAATTTGCGAAAATGGCAGCAAAAAGAAATGTTGTCATTTTTTTGGGACACCCTGTAGTTAATTATTGACTGATTTAAGGTAATACCCACCCAGTAGGGTTCCGATCATCTATATAAAAGGTCATCCGCTTATGGGGTTTGGGGTCTGAGCCCAAATTCCCGGGGTAGATTACTAAACAGACACTAAAAAATTGTGGTTAAAACCGAAAAAACGCGCTAATTCGTGCTCTAGTATAACTAAAAATGCGTTGTTTTACAAGCAATTTGAGCAAGTTTAGTGTCTAGAATTATAATTACAAAACGTAGAAAAAATATTGCTACAAAACCTTCTGGCATCGAACATGCTACAAACTGACAGTCGATACGTGCAAAGCTGCTAACTGCGCTTCAAAACCTATTTGCGGGCTTGGAATACACATAATAATACAGTCAGGCACTTAACGCCGTTTATGGTACCGACACCATATAAGGTGCCGGTACCATATATGGTACCGGTACCGTAGGTAGTGGTACCATGTACGGTACCCCCACCTTCGGGGCCTGTGGTGGTACCATATATGGTACCCCCACCTTCGCGTTTTTCCGGTACCGGTACCATATATGGTACCACTCCGTTCAGATTTCGTACCATATGGTAGTGGTACCACATATGGTACCGGTACCATATATGGTACCGGCACCATATATGGTACCGTCACCATCCATATATGGTGACGGTACCACATATGGTACCGGTACCATATATGGTACCACTACCCTCGGTACCGGTACCATATATGGTACCGGCACCTTATATGGTGTCGGTACCATAAACGGCGTTAAGTGCCTGACTGTAATAGCCAGACATGCACTATTAAATTAAAATTAAAATTGAAATGGATTAAAATTAAATTAAAATTGGAATTAAAATTGAGCACTATCCGAGGCTAAATTTGTCAATTTTCCCAAACTGCCCGCCCCGAACCAAGTTAAAAAACACTCAAACAACTGGAGCCTAAGAGCTGGCTACGCCGCTTTGAATGGCGGTTTTTGTCGAGCCAAGTAAAAATACGTTTAGTCTGTTTTCATCTTTGTCCAATCTGAGCTTGAAGCAAGCCAATGAAGGAGCGGATACTGTATGTTGAGATAGACAATTCCAAGGCTGAATATAAGCTAAAAAATTTTAAACTTGTTCGTCAACAGGTGTTTTTTACCAAAAAAAGCCTAACAGCACTACGAATTAGTGAAGTTTTCGTAGAGTGGTAACTAACACTGACTAACTACCCACCTCGTAAGTCTGTAGGTTCCTAACTTTTTCATCGAGACTGGGGCTCGGCGAAGTGTAGCCTATGACGATGCCGCCGGCACCGATCAGAAAGAGAAGGAGCCCAACTACAGTCAGCACTCGACACACGAACAGTCCCAGTTTGTTTTGTTGTTGGTCGGGCGGCAGTAGCAGTTGGGCGTTGTCGTTGTTTTCGGTTGGCGTTGCGTTATTGTAAAGTTGGCTCAGGTACGAGCGCACACCGAATGTCAGTTTGGTGGACTTGTCGCTCGGACTGAGCGTTGTCGGTGAGGCCGCTTTCTCCGTACCAGTCGCGCCCAATTTCAGCTTCATTTTCAGCTGAAACTCGTATATGGTTTATTGCTGTTTTTACTATTTTTTATTGGGAACTTTATGACTAGTCAATGGAAACACACATGCACACAACCGCACAGGAACTAGATACACTAAACAATCAATCTTTCAATAGCTATCTATGGTACTTGAGCGCAGTATTCGGATCCTTAAGAGTTATGTTATGAGAAACTGGAGTAAGTACATACAGTTTGTACAGTAACATAGGTGATACATACCATGTACTTGCATACATGGAAGAAAAAGATCAGTTGGGTTGTGTGTGAGCCCGGCAAGGGACTCAGTCCAAATTGCGGGATACGGTACTAAAAATCGCCATAAATTGCAATTTTGGCCTAAAAATCGCTGAAAAACTATACTTAGGACTGACATGTAGCGAAACCTCGGGTAATAAAGGGAATATTGGCAATTTTCTTAACTAGAATTGTAATAAAACTGCGAAAAATTGTCTGAAAAATTGCTGTCCAGAAAAATCGGACGGGCACCGACTACGGCCAGCCTCGGACCGGCCCCATCAAGACGATTTTTCTACCCGTCCGATTTTTCTGGACAGCAATTTTTCAGACAATTCGCAGTTTTATTACAATTCTAGGCAAGCAAATTGCCAATATTGCCTTTATTACCTGAGGTTCGGTACATGTCAGTCCTCCTAAGTATAGTTTTATTTTTTTCCGAAGTATAGTCGGTCCTAGGCTGGCCGTAGTCGGTGTCCAGCAGACCCCATGTTGCATGTATAATGGACTTAACGGTACCATACATGCCTCTAATTGGAGGAATCTAATCGCAGACTACATAGTTTACCTTTTCATAGGCCCATACATCTGCTTGGAGCAGCCGTATGTTCTGCGCCCCGAACGCACTCATTTAGAACGGCGACTAATAAGTTAGTAATTTTTACCGGAGCCACAGTAATGACCACAATCATTTACGGCCTATGTTTAAAGCCGGGTCCTATAGAAACGGTAACCTAGAGCCTGTCGAACCTATTTAGCAGAAGGCCTGCCTGCAGCATAGGGACTAGCCACGACTGGGGTAGTGGTGCTGGCTTTAATTAAATCAATGTGGTCCACTTAACGCAAGAGTGGGCGGGGAGGCATGCCTGGGGTGGCAGTGTTTATCCGGAGAAATTAATTTTGCACCACTAAATCCGAGTGCTCCGTCCGATCGATGTTCCTAAGCCCACGCACTCAAATTTCACTTGGACACATCGGCACGGCCCTTCCGGCCCGGTCGTTAAGATCCCTAAATGCCAGTTTCCAAACTCCGACGCTCTCTGATTAGAACCGCTCAATAACACTTGATTAGGTGCAGCCGACACTGCACTTGTCTCTAGAAGATACGACTGACTGACTGACTGACTGACTGACTGACTGACTGACTGACTGACTGACTGACTGACTGACTGACTGACTGACTGACTGACTGACTGACTGACTGACTGACTGACTGCATTAATATGCAGTAAAGTATCCCATCTCAGAGTTGGATCAGTTGTTGGCAGAAGATGAGGCAGCAACATACAGACAGACAGTGCAGCCTCCGCACGAAAACGTCGATCCGTATCAGATCGATTCACTCATTCGAGACGCTCAACGAGTGCACAGCCAGGTGCAGGAGGAACTGACCATTCGGTCTGACGGTGCTCTAAATGGCCAAGAAGTGAATAGGTTGATTCAAAGAGCGCAAATGCTTGGACAGACACTCAGGGACGAATCGGACAGATTAGACAAGGTTAAGATTGTGACTGATTTCTACAAACTTCATCTTGTCGGACAGGAAAATAACAACACGCGTGTCGGTTTATACTGTACGTTGTTATTTCGCTGACTGGTTGAGGATTTTAAAAATGAACAAGCGGACCGTGTTTGTTTCCAGGAGTATCTGTCCAACACAAAGCTTCTGAGGGTAGGCGAAGAACCGGAAGGTACAGAGCCGCTAACAGACAGCCAGAGAAAAGCTTTGCGCGGTAGTGTTAGTTACAGTAGTTTGCTAGTTATTGTTTTGTTATCTTTTCTAGATTTGGACCAATGCATTAGCAAAGAAGCAGGCCTTTCCAAAGGCGGTCTAGCTCAGGTTGATTTGACCACTTATGATCAGTACTTGAAATCGGTGCAGCGCTACGTCTCAGACAAATTGTCACAGCCAAGTACTTCATCTACATATTTCTATTCACACTTGCAACCGGTTCTACTTTTTAATGATACCCAGTTTATTGGTTCGTTGGCTATCACTCTAGATAGAGTCAGTACCAGACATGGGCAAAGGGGGGGGCTGAGGGGGGGTTGGCCCCCCATCAGGCTCTGATATACCCCCCATCAGCCGTCTGCTACCCCCCATCAGGAATTTTTGGGAAGAATTTTGTATAGAAAATTATGATAAAAATATGCCTGGAATAGGCGTAAATGAGCTCAGAATAGCTAATTTTAACTTATTTTAATGAAAAATAAGCCAAAAAACCCTGATTTTCGCCAAAAATCGGACTTTTTGGCTTACCACCCCCTCAGCCCCATCAGGTGCTCCTACCCCCCATCAGCCCCCCCTCAGGAATTGAAAATTCTACCCCCCATCAGCCGAAATTCTTGCCCATGTCTGGTCAGTACCATATATGTCGAGGAATGTCTGACTGTATAAAAAATGAACACTTAATCTCTCAAGTTTCAGCTGTTCGTCCGATCGTTTCTCCGGTAGCCGGTTGTCCCCCATTCAAGCACGACCCAGTGAAGCGTTACGAACTGTATCAGAAGTGGTGGGAGAAGTTTCCTGCTCCCGGAGACAAAAAGAGACTGGATCTGAGGTGGAAAGTGCGAGAGTACATGCTCAGACAAGACATACCGGTCCTGGTCAATAAATAACTCACTACTTGGTGTCTTTCCTTCTGTTCTTTCTGCTCATAAACTTTTGTGCTCAGAACCTCTTTGATTCGACGGATGTCCGTTCTTGTTTCCGGCCAGCTCTTTCGTACACATCTTTGTCATCCCTAAAAATACTAACTACTTAGTAGTGTTTCATTTCGTGTAGTCATGAGTGAGCAGTCGATTAGACCGTTCGTTCTGCGGCACAGTATAAGCAACTGGCCGGCGGCCAATTGGACGCCGGATAGTGTGTCCCGTATGCTCGGCTCCAAGCTGGTGGCTGTCCGTTTCGGTCCGCGAACGCAGCAGCGAGGCAAGGTTTCGTGGGAGTCTTTTACCCCCAGCCTCGAAGTTACGATAGCGCAGCTGCTCAACTGGTACAACGGACTGGAGGAGCCCAGTATCCCGTTCAGTCGGAAGGAGTTTTGGTGCTACCTTGACTACAAATACATGTTCGATTTATTGGAGACGGAGCACTTGAAGTCGGTCGACTGGACTGACTTTCTCGGAGTTCAGAGAGACGGCACCGATTCTACGTTTTGGATGGGTAAACCTAACACTTTCCTCCACCCGCTCACTATCCTAAATTTGAGCTTACGCTTAGGCTTAGGAAGCACAATTTGCTGGGTTTTTGGGAGTAAAAGTAAAAATAATAGTGGTGTAAATCATACATGTGCATGGTCGGTGGCTCAGGGAGGACGGCCAGGTCTCCGTGCATAGTTGCCTAAATATAGGTGCAAATTTCCGGTGGGAAATTTAAATTTTGCCCATAATTTTTGCTAAAATACGAAATTTTCGGTCAAAATTCAAAAATTTGCAGTACAAATCAAATTTTCTACAAAAAATTGCCAAAAAACCGCTTTTCTGATAGAAACATTGTCAAAAAATCGAAATTTTCCAGGAAAATTTGAAAAAATTTCGTGTTTGGTGCGTAGTTGCCTGGAAGAAGGGTGCGTAGTTGCGTAGTTGCCAAAATTGATTTCTGTGGCTTAAAAACGCATCTGGAGGCTTTCTAGCAGCCTCTAGCAACGTTTGGGAGATTTTTATTTTCGTCCCCCCCTGTCGTCCCCCTGGGCACCCCCCATGCACATGTATGGTGTAAATGTACAGTACAGTACTTAGCTTCTAGGTGTGGAAGGAGCTTACACCCCTTGCCATTACGACACGTACGGTTTTAATCTGCATGTGCAGATTTACGGACACAAAAGGTGGATTCTGTTCCCTCCGGAAGAGAGTTCTAAACTTGTTCCTACTCGAATCCCTTACGAACAAACCACTGTCTTCAGGTAGAGCAGTTAAAGTTTGTTAGAATGCCAATGGGAACTTGCTTTAACCCTTTCCAACATATACACTGTAGAAGCGAACACCGACCAATTTCTGCAAAAAAAGTGTTGTTCGACTCTGTCCCTTATACAGTCTGGCACCTAGCGCCGTTTATGGTACTGGTACCAATGTGAAGGTAGGGCTACCGTATATGGTGCCACCACAGGCCCGAACGTGGGGGTACCGTATATGTATGGTACCACTAGCCTAGGTACCGGTATCGAATCGAATCGTTGTGGTCATTTTGTAAAGCCAGCATAAAAACTTGTGTTCTCTCATGTGTTCGTCATATCCTTCTTGCCGTTCAGCGCCTGTCTAACTCTCATACGAACGCAAATTTGTTCCTGTTCATCTAGGTAGATTGCTGGCTCGTAGTCAGTTGACTTGTTTTTAGTTCACTGGACGTTGCCAGCTGTCCCATAGATCTGTGTGAGACCAGCCCTTACATGGTGACGCTAGCTCCAGGGGATCTATTGTACGTTCCCCCTAAATGGTGGCATTTCGTACAGTGTCTCGATCTCTGCATGTCCGCCAACACTTGGGTTCCGATAGCCGAAGACGAGACCAAGTATCGCTTTCCAGAAGCTCTCACTCGAGCTCTGGTCTCTGTCTTTGTGAATCGCGGACTCTTGACCGATGACTCGCTGACCCCCGGCGAAAGGGAACTGGCCCTGACACTGGGGGACAGCATTGATTGGCTGAACCAACTGAGACCCAAAGGCGAGAGCAGGTCGTCCTGCCCGCCTGTGAAGCAACCGAAACAGCAACACGACTTGCAGCAGTTTTTCCTGGAGAAATTCGGCCAGAAAGGCAGTGCAGTTCCGAGAGTCACTTACGAAGAGCTGAAGCAGCAGTTGTCGGACGGGCCGATCAGCTTCACTGAAGGCGAGCCCGGGTCCAGCTCTAAAGAGTTGGGAGTGAGTGATCTGATGGAAGCTCTGCTGCACCCGGAAGTAGTGCACAAATTGCAGCAGGTTCTGTTGCGTTGAGTAACAACAACTCTGTCTGTTTGTGGTCCAGTATCCATTGGCGTCACTTGTTATTCTGGGTAAAATCTCGAACGACTGTTCGTTTCACAGCAAGTCGTGCTTTCTGTAAACGATGCCAGTTGTTTTCGGCCGGATCGCTGGTACCGATAAGAGTGCTAGCTGTCTGTCTGGCCAGCTTGTATTGTGGTGTGTGGCCAATATTTGACAAAAAGCTGGCTCTGCAATGTTTCGTCTGTCTGCGGTGCTGTGTCTAAGCTGGCTCAAGGCTGTGTGATGCAGCCCATGTTCTTAACTCAGCGGCTGTACTGTACGTGCGGACGTATTGTACAGTAGTTGTGGCCTTCAACATGCATTTTGTTTAAAGAGCTCGACAATTATTGGTTGTCGAGTTATTTGTTGCGCTAAGGTACTTTAGCTCAATTATTCATTTGGTAATCACTCTTATTTTAGTTCATGGCGTTTAGACCGCAGTCCGCATAGAATCTCGATAATCTGCCTTGATAGGACGTCTACTCTCGGAAAAAGCGATTTTTCCAAATTGCTCTTGTTGGTTTTGAGGATGAGCGTTGAAGAGTAAACAATCTACATTGTACCAATTTTAGCAGCAGACCACAGTACGCAGCAGTGTAGCGTACCCAGGGATGATTGGAACTTCCCTTTTCAATGCGATTTTTTTCGATTGAGCGTCTTTTAGTGCCCAACCCCTTTCCCAAAATTTGGATTTAGACCCCCGGCCGGCGCCAGACCTCCCCCAAGTTTATGGAGGAAGAAAAATTTTGTCAAAAATATGGAAAACCATTAGATTGTTTACTAAAACTGTTAATGAGTTCCTGACGCTATTTTTTTAAAATTTTCACAGCCTGATTGGGCAGTGGCCCAAACTAGGCCTCTTCAAAATGTTAAAACCCTCTTACAAAAATGCTGGGTACGCCACTGGGACAGGTACCGTAACACAATTATTATTACATAGGTTTGTAAACGTAAAAGCGATAAATAAGTAAATAAAAGCTTCTCATTAGCAAAGACCGATAGAGTCCGCCAGGTCGGTCATGAGTCGCATTTAAATGCCAAAGATCCAAGTCGAGACAATTTCAAGACAGAAAGCTACACAAATCAGACCGTTCAAAATAGAAATCCGTTCTCAGCAGACCGGGCTCCAAACAGAGCAAATCTAATCGTTTTAGGTTGATATTTTATTTCAGCGATCAGAAAACCGATATTTTAGTGAAAAAATGGCGATTCAGGGCGAAATTAGGGAACCAGTTTAGAAAAGGACTCTTCTTTTTGTCCGGTCTGCAGCTATCGGATGTTAATCACTCAATGCGCAAGAAAGTTTTGTATCCAACTGCGTTTTCCGTGGTGTTGACCGACTGGAACAATAGACAGCGCTGGTCGGTGCTGCTGTAGCTGTAGCCGCCCAAACATTCGGTGTTTGTGTGGCACTGAATGGCGCACTTCCCGAGGTGGATCACGCCGGTTGTGTCGGCAATGGCGTAACCGCTCAACCCTCGGATGTCGTCTCCCGTGCCTTTGTACCGACTCACGGAACTGCTGTTATCTAAATGAAGATGGAAGGCGTTCTTCTAAGGTTACAGCAAAAGTTTCGTGTGCGCTTTGTTCGAAAAACGCCACACACTATGTAAAAAGGCACTATACTCTTTTTCTGTGCAGTAGTAGCAGAGACATGAGCTTGCATTTCGGATGAGGGGGGGTAGAATTTTCAATTCCTGAGGGGGTAGGGGCGCCTGAGGAGGGGCTGAGGGGGTGGTAAGCCAAAAAGTCGGATTTTTTGCTAAAATCAAGGTTTTTTGGCGTATTTTTCGTTAAAATAAGTTAAAAGAAGCTATTCTGAGCTCATTTACACTAGTGATGTAAAAAATTAATTTAATTGTAATTGAAATTCGCATAATTGACCCGTTTTTAATTTCAATTCAATTAATTTAATTTAATTGAAATTCAAAAGTTGGGCCATAATTTAATTGTAATTTAATTGAAATTCGCCTGGAATTTCAATTATATTTTCAATTATTTCCTGTGGTGAATGTAAGGAAATGTGTAAGTATTAGAGGCGCTAAAAACTTCAAATAAAAACCTATTTAAGGTTTGTCACCTCTTTATACTGAGCTCACTATGTTTTGTAATATTTTATGATCTGCTTTTTATTTCGCAGTTCATAAAAACCAAAACAGTGATTTTTGGATGTATGGTGGGTTGACTGACACCCCTTTTCGGCAAAGGTACCTAGGAAGTGATATTGCTCAAAAATGCAGGAAACCTTTAGATTATGCACTGATATATAATGAACTAACTGTAAATTTTCCCCAGAATGCCATTTTATGAGTTTTTAAAAGGCAACAATTTAAAATTTTCTCGCCTGGTTGGACAGCAGGCTAACCAGGTGTCTCTAAGCTTTTACATGGACATCTTTCTAAGTTCTGAGTCACTGTCACTGTCTTTTAACAGCAAAATTACAATAATTTTCAAAAAATTGAAAAAATAATTGAAAAAAATTGCATAATTGAAATTTTCCGAGGTTCGGTAATTTAATAGAAAATATAATTGTAATTGAAAATAATGGAAAACTGTTTCAATTAATTTAATTTAATTTAATTGGAATTAAAAACTGAGCCCGTAATTTAATTGTAATTGAATTGAAATTCAAATTCCATAATTTTACATCACTAATTTACACCTAATGCAGGCATATTTTTATCACAAAATTCTTCCAAAAAATTCCTGAGGGGGGTAGCGGCCGGCTGAGGGGGGCAGGTCAGAGCCTCCCCCCTCAGCCCCCCTTTTGCCCATGTCTGAGCACTGCCCTACAGTATGTCGATTGTTATACATTAATCGAGATCTCAGTTGAATCGTTATTAGTAGTTGATAATATTATTACCAACTACAGTACTTTACGTAGTTTTTGATAACTGACTGCTAAACCGAACGGAAAACTGCTTACTGGCAGCCTGGATCGCTCCTAAGACCGTAGCCAATGTCACGAACAGCAGAGGAGATTTCATAATGGCTGAGTTATACTACCGGTGTCGGTCGGACTCGGGAACCGCTAGTACACTATGCTGCACAGTAAACTCGGTCAACTGCTGGTTACCAGGTAATAAACATACACATCTGACTTGTGCACCCGATTAATTATGCAGACGTTAATTAATTGATGATTTGAGTTACCGTTACTGAATCAAAAATGGCGGTTAGGGCGCTTGATGGTGACATTAAACTCTACTGTATTTACAGTCATGGTCCGCGCTGAGCATTTTGTGCTTGTGGATTATTGCACACCAAATAGTACGTACGTACAGGTACTGCGAAGAGTTGAGATACAGTTCAAAATCATAACCAAATTCAAAACCTACGTAACACTAATTTCAAAACTATATGAAATAGCTAACAAAGCTCAACTAATCAATTCAACTGATCCAGCGCTTCCTGACCAGCACAGTCCCGCCACACATCTTCCACTAGCATCTGCGTGCGTTCGATTAAAATATCGATAGCCAATTGGGGATCGGCCGCTTGAGTGACGTCAGCCATGGAGGAAAAGAGAGGAACGGCCAGAACCATGAACATCATGCCAAGCGGCAGCGAGCGCTCGAACGCCTCTTCGGCCTGGTGCAGACTGAACGGCACCTCCTCCTCCATCAGCCCACTCAGAGTACTGTAGTAGTGGCGCACCGCCCTACCGCTCTGCTGACGTCTCAACCTGCCGGAACAGCTAGCGCAAAGCAGAACAGCCACGTCTTCCATACACGTGCCTGAAAGCAAGTCGATACGGTAAGCTTAGAAAGTCTCCGATTTCTCGTTATAATATATGGTAGCTGTGTCATATGTGGTGCCTCAATGATACGATACCATATACGGGCATGACTTTGAGGGCGCCTCAGATATCGGTACCATCAAGAATATATTCTTGGTATTATGTATGTCGAGAAATCCATGCTTGTTACAGTACCAGGATGGGCCAGCTGCCAATCAAAAACAGCCAGCAAATTTGGCCCTGCCTTTTGTCTTTCGTCGCGAACGAACATGATGTTGTTAGACCAGAGATCACCATGAACCAAGACTGGAGGCATGTCTGAAATTAATTTCGTTGAATACAGTAGACTGAATTTCTAATATACAGTACCCAGTTCGGTATGTAGATCGTACTGTAAATGGCACAGCTGCTGCGGTTCGAACTTATCCAGCACAGCTTTTAGGCACTGATGATAAAATTCAGGACGAAACGACAGAACGCTCTCCTTTGTCCGCTCCACCAAACCGCCCAATATGTTGAGCCATAAGTTGCGGTATTTTTCATTCCCAGCCGTAAATTTTTCTGTTAACAGACTTACGCCCATTTTTAGAGTGTAGGCGTGGATTCGGGCCAAACCCTCGATGACAGAAAACAACTGAAAAATCACACGATTAGTAGACACTATTCCCCAGTCGCCGAAGATCTATGACCTTTTGAATCAAGATCGAAGATCAGGATCTATGAACCTACGAAGATTGACCTAAACTTAAGCCTAGCATAAGCAGCTTGACACTAAGCCTATACTTCAAGCCTTAACCAAAGCCTAAGCCTGAGAAAAAATCGGTAGATCCTGGGTTACGGGTAGTGTTCTAACTGAGTATTTAGTACAAAAAAGATGAAGATTGTTGAAAGTTTACCTGTTCAGTGGTGAGTCCATCAATGAAGTTAGCGCTTTGGCCATTAGTCATGTTTTCCATTACAAGAATGCCAGGTTGCGAAGGCTCAATCAACCGTGAGTGATAAATTTTGGGAATAGGTAATGCGGCGTCTTTCAACAGGTCGTATGAGCCGCATTCTTGCAAGTGTGCCAGTACTAACCATTCATCCAAATCGGTCACTGAAGCTTCTTGCTTCTTTTCGCTAAATACTGCAGCTGCCATTGCCGTGTTTGGGATCTATAAATCTCTAGCGTTTATTTGCAAAGGGGGAGGATCGAACATACTACAGTGACGTTCCCTAGGATACTGTATATTTCTTACAGTACCTTAAGAATGAGTTGTTGAGGCAATTCGGAACAGGAATCTTTCCAGGAGAGAGAAACTGCTACGATGGTCGACAGGTATCCCTTTCCTTGACTGGTCACTCGCGCCTGCCAATCTGCTAGTTCTCTGCTCAAATTTGAATGCTGCTTTCGGAACAAATCCGACAGCCAATCGATAGTAAAAACAGTTCCGGCGATTGATTGGTTTCCGGCAGATGCCATTCTACGACCGCCTGAAGGCGAGTCGAAACTAAATCGGGGACAACCGAGTATTACAAGTACCTTATTTTAATAGCACAGAAAGCAGAGCAACGTGCGCAGTGTCACACGAACAGGGACTGCAACAATACTCTCTGAGGCTTTTAGCCAAATTTAAGCGATCGTATTGATTCAGTCAAATCTGAAAATTATTACACTATTATGTAAAGCATTTCCTTCTGGGATACAGGAACGAAAAACAACTGCTTTGTCCGAGGACCATCGGTAGATACAATGGATAAGGTTATGACCAGTCTGTCTGTAGCATCTTTCATACAAACTCAATTATCCTTTATATTTCACCTAAAGCCAAGTTCGTAAAGACTGTAAAATGAGCAACTACAGTAAATCACAGATACGTTGTTTGCAAGTAAGTTTGAGAATAAAGTTGTTGCACAACCAGACATACACTTGCAATTCAATTAATCACTAGAAATAACGATCAGAAACTGTAAGTTACTCTCTGTAACAATCGGGCCAAACGTCTTCAATTAGCATGTGCAGTCGTTCCGCTAAGACATCGACCGAGAGTTTCGGGTCAACGGACTGACTGACATCAGCCATGGACTGCCATAAAGGCACAGAGTACACGAAAAACATTAAGGCGATGGGCAAGGATCGCTGGAATGCCTGCTCCACTTGGCCGAAGCTGAATGGTACTTGGTCGTCCATCAGCTCGCACAAACTCTTGTAGTAGTGACGCAGCAGTTTACCGCACTCCTCATGTCTCAATCTGCCGGAGCAGCTGACACACAAAAGCACACACAAGTCTTCCATGCAATTGCCTAAAATCTGCTTGACTAGAGGTCAAAATTCTATTAGAGAAGGTAAGAAACCAGGGTGGGATAACTGCCAGTCGAACATAGCTATCAGTTTGGAGCCAGCTTTTTGTCTCTGATCACGAGCGAACATGACGTTGTTGGCCCATAAATCACCATGGACCAGTACTGCGGGCAGTCCTGCAAGCAGAATATTAGCTCTGCGCTTTAACAGTACCTACAATAGAGCTTACCCAAATCTAAATGCACCTCAAACGGCATCTCGTACATGAAGTATTTGTCGAACTTTTGCAAAACCGCTTCCATAGATCTGGCACAGGCCAAAGAAGGAAAAGACTTGAGACATTGTCCAACTCTGTCCACAACTGCAGCTAGCAGCTCAGTCCTCAACGTCTTGTGATGTAAATCGTCCACGTGGTAGATGGAGTTCCAGTTTGTCGGGTCCAACGTGAGACAGTGAGCATGTATTTTAGCCAATCCGGTGGTAACCGAATAAACCTGAAAGCACTTGTACTTACTTTTTCGCATCTGGTGTAAGTGTACCTGTTCTCTTGTAAGCCCATCCACGAAGTTCCCAGTAGCACCATTGGCTAGATTCTCCATGACAAGCACCCCAGATCGACCGTCGCTAATAGGTTGCGAATAAAACAGTTTTGGAACCGGCACAGCACCATCTTTCAGCAGTTCGTACGATTGGCACTCGTGAGAATGCGCGAACGTTAGCCAGTCATCAAGTTTTACGTTAGTTAACGCCGATGCTGCTGCTGCCGTATTTGGAATCTGCAATGCACACTACTATGTTGCCCATAAGAAGTCTGTATAGGGGAAAGAGAAGAAATCCCTTCTGTACTTTAAGTACAACTTCATTCGGAAGAAGTTGATTAGGTAGTTGCCATTTTAAGGAAACAGATACGATTGTCGATAAGTAACCTTTGCCTTGACTAATCGCTTTGGCCTCCCATTTTTCGAGGTCAACCTTGAGATCAGCCCGTTTTCTGAGCAAATCGGACAACCAGTCGATTGTGAATGAGGTGTCAGCGATTTTTTGGTCCGTCATGCTGAATACAGTGAATGTTCATTTGGTGAAAACTGGATGTCTTTTGTTTTGTAGTATTACTAAGAGAAGAAATGCAGGTGACACTGCAGGGAAAAATAACCGTGTTGCATTTTTAAACAGACTTGGTTAAATGCAATTCATCAGTCAATACAACCAGGCCAGGCATCTTGTATAATCATTCTGGTTTTATCACTCAATCGCTTCAAGATCTCTGAATCATCCGGTCCGAACATATTCCCCCACATGGACGCTCCAATTACCATGTACATCATCGTTAAAGGCAGTACTTCCCTATGCAACATCCATATTTGATCAAGAGAGAAAATCGGCTTGTTGTCAGTGTGTTTGCACAACCGTTCAAAGTAATACTGAATCACTTTAGGAGTTACTTCTCGTCTAACTTCACCTGAAAGGCCGCAGACTAGCAGATTTGTTAAGTCTTCCATACAATTGCCTAAAAGGTTTCTATGTTAACTGTGGATATTAAGAGGAAACGTCATTTCCCACCTGGATGGGCTAACTGCCAATCAATGAAAGCCTGAAGTTTAGAGGAATTGTGGGATTGGAAGAAAAGATTGCCAGAAAATACGTCACCATGCACCAGAACTGGTGGTAAGTCGACTAAACAAGATATACTTAGTACCGTTCGTACATACTGTATGTATTGTATACAGGCTGCGTATGTGCGTAGCGTACATACTACGTAGGTTTTCCGGCTGTGGACTAACTGAAAGTTCGGCCTAGATTTTTGAGCAGTGGACAAATCGCTGAAAGTGCATTGGCGCGTTTAAAAAAGGCGCAGCTAAAAATGTCGGTCGCCAGCATTTCTGTCCGGCCCACATGTTCAACGCATGAACGGACCAACACGCCGCAGCGACATCTTATGTCGCCGACAAAACTCGACAAGAAACGTTCTGCAATAAATTGAACAACTTTTCTGTCGGCGGCCGAAGATTCAGTGCTAGGAATGTCCTAAAGATACTTTTAGTGCAAAACAGAATAATGCAGGATAGTTTATGCCGGTCTTTCTGTGGCCGACATTTCATCTTTTTGAAAAAAATAGACAGTTGTAGATAATAATTTATTCTTTTCTCTGATTTTTACCCATTTTTTCCGGGTGGAGTATGGCGGGTACGCTACTGTATCTTTATTAACTCTCGTCTTATACGGCAGCGCATGCTGACTGAGAGGGGTTAAAAAGCGAATCTCGAATTCGTGCAATTGAGCTAAACTGATAATTGGTAAACTGACATAGTTCTGACTCGAACTGCCAGCGGTAAATCTGTTCGGCATCGAACTTGGCCAGAACAGGTGTCAATACGGATTTGTAGAATTCCGGAAGAAGAGGCTTCAGAGTTCGTTCGGTGTCGTGCGGAATTTGTGTCAGAACTTCGACCCACGGAGCTTTGATGCGTTTGACATCCAGCTCTTTCACCCAGTCTGACGAATTCAGAGACTGGGCGTGAATTTTTGCCAGTCCTTCCGCCACAGAAAAAACCTTAAAAATGTACAGTAATATTCAAAACAGTAATGGTAGCAACCTGTTCTAAAGAAAAATTCTGTTTGATTTTCTTTTTCACTCCATCTACAATGTGTTCGATCACCAGAACACCCAGTTGCGAAGGGCTGAAGTCTTGCCAGAAGTGCAGTTTAGGCAGTAGAAGGTCCCATCTGGAGAAGAGCTCGTATGTTTTGCCTTCGTTGTGATGCGCCGCACAAGCCCAAGCTTCCATGGCAGGCAAATTTTTATTTATAACAGGGTTTCTTGTTGCGTCCGAACACGGAATCTGTGCAGTTTTAGAGTCAGAGATTTCTAGACACAAAAGGGAGTAACGATACCGGTTCGGTGCCAAATAAGGTATCAACTTCAACTTAAACCGATACCGTTAGTCGAGAAATTCCTGCCTGCTTAAGAACAAACAGTACTACAAGTTCGCAGAGAACACACTTTAAGAACAACAGTACGAGTGAAGCGTTCATTGTCACCAGAAAGCCACTCCAAATTGACGCTGACTAGCTTGGCGAAACAGCCCTCTCCTGCGCCTATTGGTCGAGCTTCCCAGTCGGCCAAGTTTTGATTGGTCACCGAAGGCGGACGCAAAATTTCTTCCAACCAATTTATGGTGAAGGGCGTACTGCAAATTGACTCCATCTATGGTCTACTCTAATGCGGTACAAACGTGAGAAACTCTAGATTGATCTGTGTAAGTATTGAAATGACCAACATTCTATCTGACAGATGTATGTAGGCATCAGCATCGCAGACTAACTTTATCAGAAATGTAATGTTTGAAAGAACTGCAAAAAATACAACCGCGCACAACACAACAATCAATCAGTAGTTACTGCGATACAACCCAAGAACGTCATCAATTATATCCTCAGCTCTCTTCATGATGACAGGATAAAGCTTGTCTCTATTTTCACCTTGCATACTGGAATGTTCGAGCCAAAAAGGCAGCGAAAAGACCATTAACATCATTCCAATTGGCAACGTGACTTTGTAGGCATTTTTCAATTGGCTCAAAGTAAATGGCGCAGTGCCATCCATAAATGAACAGAGCTGTTCGTAATAAAAGTCCAAAATTTTATCTGTATGACTCCTTCTCAGGTCGCCCGGCACACTGCTGGCCAGCATACAACCCAAATCCTCCGTCAGACAACCTACAAAAACAGTTCGATTATTTTAGGCGAACACTGACCATTTTGTTCGCACAGCCGCTGAAGAACACAAACATGCGGGCAGAGAACCAAATAAGAAGCGAATCATTTTAAGACAAGCCGCTAGCGCTCTTCTCCAAAATGACTACAGTACGGTAATTTCTAAAGGTGTCTCAAAAAATTGACACATTTCTTTTTGCTGCCATTTCCGCAAATTTTCACCAAATTGGCTGAAATTTGAAACAAAGGTGCCAAAATAGGGGAAATTTTGTGTGTTAAAGCACGAGGCTGGACCCAATCCTGAGAAATTGAAGAATATTTTAAATTTGTAAATTTTAGTACCAAGAGGAATAGCTTTAAAATGTAAACTTTTCATTTTTTTGCTGCCATTTGCGTAAATCTTTGCCAAATGACCTAAAAATTGGATGAGCTCAGCAAAACTGTCGGTCATTTTGTGTCACAATTTCCTGCATGCATTCAGTCTTGACAAACCGAAGAACTCCTGAATATCTGTTTTTGAATGAGCAGAACAGAAAAACAGATCTCCAGAGTAATCCTTATTATCTCAAGACTGTGTCCATTTCAATGCATGAAATTTCAACACATCAAATATCCCACAGTTTCGTTGAGTTTTCCAATTTCCCTTTAACACACAAAAGTTCTCTTAATTTGGCACCAATGTTTCAGCCAATTTGACCTACTGTAAGTTTGCGGTATTGGCAGCAAAAAGAAATGTGTCCATTTTTTAGACACTCTGTATTACCGGGATGGGCCAACTGCCAATCAATCACAGCCACGATCTTATCCATAGCTCTTCCGCCCTTCTCTTCCCAGAAGAAATTCGGATTCCACAGGTCGCCGTGCACAGGTACTGCCGGAATGCCTGAAGCTCGGCTCTCTAATGACGAGACAATTGAATCAATCACTACCATACATGCACTAGGGGTTTGGCAGACCTGACCACCAGACAGTTTTAAGGCACCCGACCCAAAAATACAACTGCTAAGTGGCAGCTCCGGCTCAGAAATCACTAATTTTTAGCTTAAAATCCGTTTAGAAAGCCTTTGGTACCTAATCGAACTTGGCGTTTCCGCTGCTGATATTTAAGAGAAATCAGGTTTCAGAAGATCTTTCGGTCATTTTTGTTTGTTTTACCTCTAAAACGATATTTGCCAGCTTAAAAACTATTTTAGCCTTCTTATTGAAAAACGTGCTAAAACGCATCTACAGGCGTTTTGAAACTTACGTACATTGTACCCCCTCCCAGGGCGAAAACACTCTGGAACCCCATCTAGGTAATCCAGCGGTAAAACCCTCCCCCGGCCCGGAACTGCTACATATACGTATGATGACTGCGGTAAAAAACTGCTACCCAGTTGCTCGTGAGAGTGATTCATCAATTGAAAGGCTGTGTCTGCGTCGAACCACTCTACAAATCGAGTGAGCACGCGATGGCAAAACTCGGGCTGGAAGGGCCGCAGCTTGAGCATTGGCTCGGCCGCCCAGCCACTCAAAATAGGCTTCCACTCCTCCGCCTTCACTATGAAGCTACTCTGCCAATCCGTTTTCATCTGGAATGCAGCCGCATGCAGTTTGGCTAGTGCACCGGTCGCCGAGTACACCTAAATACAATGTAGGTGAAAACAGAGCTTACAATTGAAGTGTAACTAAACTCTGTTCAAAAATGATTGGCGGTGGCCAGACTGGGCTAGCATTTCGGCTGAGGGGTGGTAAATTTCCGAATACTGAGGGGGGGCAGCGGCGTCTGAGGGGGGTTGAGGGGAGATGGTAAGCTAAAAGTTCTATTTTTTTACTAAAATCAAGGTTTTAGACCTATTTTTCGCTAAAATAGGTTAAAGCAAGCCTGAGGAGGACTCCTAGGGCAATTTTATGTGCTCAATTAATTTCTCTCACCTAGAACAAAAAGCAGTGAAGAATCCCCAAACATGTATATATCAGCAAACTTGCAACTGTATGAGGAATAAGAACCTGGAGTCCATTTTGAGACTTGACATTTCTATAACAAATTGATTTTCCCAAAAAAAAACGGTTTTTACCGAAAAACACATTCTAAACTGCGTGGAACCGTTGATCTGATATTCGCATCGCATAGCCCTGCTTAATTTGCCATCGAAGTATGATATGCTATGATCTAAAAAAGTTAGGGGTTATAAAAGTTAGTTTTTGCCGCTATCGCCAATCATTTTGAGCAGACGTTAGTACAACCATATCAGAAAAAGGCCAATGACAAACGAACAAACGATTTACAAATTAAAGAAACGGTATTCCTACACGTACACGCTTTCCCCACCTCAATTATTAGGCGAGTTCGTGTCTGTCTGACGAAATGTAGCAAAACGATTGAGAACCTGATTCAGGGCCAGTCCCTGGACACCATTGGCCGGCGCGCCTTCTAGGTACTGCATGACAATGAGTCCGTTTTGTTCAGCGGAGACCGGCCGCGTGTAGTAGATCTTAGGCAAACACAAATTTGGAATGGACTTGAACATTTCATACAGTGCCGCCTCGCAGTGGTGCGCAGAGGGCAGCCACGTTTCCAGCTCTCTGCTCAGCGATCCACTCGCACCCGATACTTGCGGACTCTTCAATATGTAATTATGATGTTCACATCCTGAAGGTAGCAGTATTAGTAACAAAATCGGGCGCTTTTTTAGGACAGAATGAAACTTACCTTATACATAGCAGCGATATCATTGCACGTGGGAAAGCCAGAACATAGAAAAAGGGCGGATAAAACCACATGGTACGGAATATACAGTACACACCAGCCCAACTGACCTTAAACACAACTTTTTCTGGTGCCTCATGTTCGGTTGGTCGTTTCCATTTGAACGTGACAAGCACGACAGCTGACAGAAATCCTTCACCCACTCCAATGCGTTTGGCAGAAAAACTTTCCAATTGCAATTTTTGCCCAGTCTGCCTCTCCAAGATTTCTACCAAAAACTCGATCGACACCGACGTTTCACACAAATAGTGCATTTCTTAAGAGGAACGGTCAAGATTTCAGTTCAGCAAATTCTCCTTGTCAGGACAGGCCAGCAGTAACATCTACGTTTATACACGACGTAACGTAACATTTGAAGATAACAGACTCGGTAGATATAGAGATAGTAAAGATCAGACTTTCAAGCAATCAGGCGAGACCAAATGTCAATAGTGCAACTTTATCGATTTCTTCTATTAAACTAAACTACTAATCAGAGTCGTCAGAGCCATACAATCCGAAAAAATCGACAACTTTCGAATCATCTTTCATTTTTGGAGTATGAGTAAGAACGGGCGGCGGCGGAACCACCGACTGGATGTCGTTTTGAAGTCTTGTGTCAGTCCAGGCTGTGATAGGCAGCGGGTCAAATATGGGTTCCCGCCGATTTTTCTTCATACCCGACTGGATTTTCGGAAACGGGGGCGGAGGCGGTTGGGAATGAATGCGCTTCAGTGAAGGAAGTTGGGCCAAGTTTACGTCGTCGCTTGGAGGCTCCCATTTAGAAGGAGGCTGACGCTGAAATTAATGCCGTCGCGTCAGCTGGTTTAAGGCCGCATTACAACCACGCTAAACACGCCCGGTTAGCTCAGTCGGTAGAGCGTTGGACTCTTAATCCAACGGTCGTGGGTTCGAGCCCCACATTGGGCGGTATTTTTTTGCATTTAACAATTTTTGTCCATCACACGCAACACTTAAAAAACTTTCGATAACTTTGAAAATCGAAAACAAAGTTTTGACGAGCACAGAAGTTCCAAACCTACCTGCTTTTGAGGGCCAAAATTTCTTCGGTACGGCTTTTGCCGTTCAAACTGGAAATTGTGTTTTCTGTTGGGTTCCCGTTCTCTATGAACAGAGGGAGCAGGTACTTCTGACTTGGAGATTACGCTGTATTGAGTGATCTCGTCCGATAGAATCACCGTTAATCTGGGGTACTCCACCACCGTACACCCGTACAAATTTTCTTTAAGCGACTTGGTCATATCCAGCTCAAAATACCTAAAAAGGCAGTAGTTAGGGTAGTCATTATACAGGGGCGGGGCGGGCAGCGCAGGAGGATCGGGTAGACGGTTTGCCTATCACCAGATGGGCTGGGCGAAACACCCTATAGGGGTAAATACCCTGAAAACCTTAAAATGCATTTTAGCATGGTTTATTTCAGAAACAAGATTAAAAATCATAAACTGCGTTTACCACCATACCACTACCATACATGGGCCGGGGGGCGAGGGGGTTTAACCCACCCTCGCCGGCCAATACTCCACCCTCGATCGTTCATACCCCTTCGCGCCACCCGAATAAAGAAAATTTTCGCTTTTTTAGTCATTTTTGGACTTTTGTGGGACCCCCGAAGCTACCTCCTCAACACGCCTTCCGGATTTTTCCGGCCCATGTATGCCGCTACCCCCTCAGGAATTTTCGGAAGAATTTTGTAGAGAAAATAATGATAAATTATGCCTAGATCAGGTGTTTAAATGAGCTTATTCTAACCTATTTTAACGAAAAATAAGCCAAAAACCTTGATTTTAGCCAAAAATCAGACTCCTTTCAACCCCATCAGCCGCCGCTACACCCCTTCAAGATTTGAAAATTTACCATACCCCCAGCCGAAATGCTAGCCCATGTCTGTTTGCTGGTACTGGAGCCGCTACTAGTACTTGTATTTTGGGAGTGCCTAATCTACCTGGGGTGGTTTTTAGGTGGGGTAACCACTAGAGTGCGAACTGGTATTGGGTATTGGGTGTATTGGGGTGTTTTCAGGTATTGGGTATTGGGGTTTTTACCCCCCAATACCCAATACTAACTGGGACAGGTAAAAATAGAGGAAAATCGATGTTTACCTGAAAAATTGATCCGAAAAAATCGAATAAGTTGATCGATGATTCGGTTTAGGAAGCTGTTTTCGCGTTAAATCAACTAAACGTTAGTAGAATTTCCTAAAGTGTACGCTTTTCTAAGCGCTACACCAGTAATTAATTTCTCTGTTCTTATCTAAAATACATTAGAAATGTCACCATAATGTACCAGTACCGTACCCATGGCTATTGCGGTGGTACACACAATTTCCAGCCGAGTTAGGAAAAAATTCGCCGGAAATAAGAAACACGACTGAATTACGAAATATTAACTACCAAAACTGTTAATTTCTGCTAATTTTCGCCCAAAATAGCTTCTAAATGCTTTCTGAAAGGGTACTTTTTCAAAATTTTCTCGACCTGCTTGGGCAGTGGCCCAACCAGGCCTCTCAAAAATTTTAATCGCAGTGCCAAAAAATATTGTGTGCACAACTGGAACCTGTCCACTGAAATGTAATTTTTGGCCCAGCTACACAAGTATTGGGTATTGGGGTATTGGGGGTCTCAGGTATTGGTATTGGGCATTGGGAGTTGGGGTATTGGGTTTTTCAGATATTGTTCGCACTCTAGTAACCACGTACATGTATCCCAAACGGGTGTCTGTTGCCATGCTTACTTAATTTCCGAGCAACTCTCAGCTTTCATAAGCACTTTGACAGCTTCAATCCCAGCCTGGATAAATTTTCCAATCTTCTGCGGCTCAAAGTCCACATCGGCAGCGATAGTACCGAATTTTTTCGGCGCCAGGAACTGTTTGACCAAAGTGCCGACTGTCAGCGTTTCCGGAATACCACCAACCAGCACCGAATAACCGTCAAATTGCAGCTGAATCGACCAAAAAACAGTTCCCGAAAACTTCTCAAAGTAACTCCGATTTTCGCCCGCCTTCTGCAATCCGACTGGCATCAACTTCAAGAAAACCTTGCGGAAGTGCCGCCGACATTCGGCTTGCAGCTGCCTTCTCTGGTTGAAGTCGGGTACTTTGCTGCCAAATACGACAGCTGCTTTTTCTTTTGCGCCAGTCAGGGTTTTGTCGGCTGAGGCCAAAAACTGAAAATCGGTGTTCAGTTTTTGTTGGTCGTATTTTTTAAGGTCGAAGTCCTCCAGTGGAACCCAAGCTGGTCGCTGACCATCGCAGTTAGCTGAGCTCTTGTGCTTCTTGCAGCACTCAGCTGAACAGGTCAGCACCGAACATTTCGGACATTTGTAGCGGTGTGCCGCGCTCTTACACACTTGACACTGTTTTGCTTCGCTCATTCTGGCATCCTGAAGCAAATAAAACCCAACTTTCTCCAGATTAGCGTTACCCCTTAAAACTCTGTCTTCGGTAGGTAGGTATTATATATATAGAATACTTTTTGCTCCCGGCGAAATCTGGGCTAAAGAGATCAAGTTAGGCTTAGAAGGTACCTAAGTCTTTAGCTCAGGATAACGCTAGGGTAAGGCGCTGGTAAAAGTGCATGAGATACGATACAAAGAAAAATTACCCTCATCCATATGCAATCCTTTCCTTGCTATCAATATGACGTGCGCAGCGCGGCGCGTCCATCTGCGGCGTGGCGATATTTGGCGTAAACGTGATTCAAGATCAAAGGCACGTGGTGAGACGGATACTGTGATTTGAACGGTCCTCTAAAATGACACCTACGTCTGCTACATACTTGCTTGCTTATGCGTCTGCATAAGTGATTTTAGCTTAGTACCAGACAGTTGACTATAGTTGTCTAACAAACTGTGTAAATAAGGCTGTAGAAGGCTTAGAAGTAAAGGCTTAGAAATCCTATAAGGGTTTTTTGTAAGGCATAGAAATCCTAAATAGAGTGCAGGATGCTTACAAACCCTAATTAGGGTTTTTTGCTTCTTTGAAATCCTAAACAGGGTTTTTGTATGGCTTAGAAATCCTAAACAGGGTTTTAAGGTTACCTTGAAATTCTGAACAGGGTTTTTAGTAGAGTGCGAACTGGTATTGGGTGTATTGGGGGTGTTTTCCAGGTATTGGTATTGGGTATTGGGTTTTTATACCCCAATACCCAATACTAATTAGGACCTATAAAAATTGCTGTTGAATTGAAAAACTGACCCAGAAAAAATTGAAAAGATTGACCGATGATTACAGTACGTATAGAAAGCCGTTTTTACGTCAATAAACTAAAGGTTAAAGAATGTCTTATACTGTCCGCTTTTCTAAGTACACCATTTCTCTGTTCTTATCTAAGATAAACGTTTGTGATTCAATTGAAATTTGTCATTTTTAGTGATACAAAATGTATTAGTAGTGTACCCAGGGGTGCGGGTTTGGTACACCCTTTCCGGTGGAGTAAGAGAAAAAATCCACCGAAACTAAGAAACACTGTAATACAGTAGATCATGTACGGACTAAAACTGGAACGGCTTCTAAATGTTTTCTTAAAGGCTAATTTTTCAAATTCAAAATTTTATTCCCTGTGAAAGAAATCCTGTGTACACCAGTGGAATGTACCTTTTCACTGAAATGCAATTTTTGGCTCAGTTAGGGGCCGTGCAAAAATTACGTAATGGCATCAGGGGGGAGGGGGGGTTCGCCAAAAGATTACTAATCATTACGGTGGGGGGAGGGGGTATTGGCGACTTCATTACGTAGTTTTTTTAGAGTGCAGAAATCACTGAAGTGGTCATAATTCTAATTGTTTTTACGTACAGTACATGTACATGTAGTCCCGATTTGAAGCCATTGGGCTTACATTTTCTCAATTCACTTAGATGAACGCTTAGATTAGAGAATAGCTACCGTTTAAAGTCAAGGCTTTCCAATTTTTCAAATGCTAAATGGTAACAGTGACCTTTGACATCTGTTTGATAAGAGTTTATAAGGGTATAACACTTATCGACTTGATCTTTTACAGGGTTCATGCAGTTTTTTCAGAGCAAAATTTCCTGACCAAAGTCAACTTTCCCTGACCAATCAGAGTGAGAACAAGGGTGAGAAGTTTTTAAAAATTGACTGAAAAACGCATTTGAACGGTATTCTAAGGGTAAAATTTAAAGTTGTAGTAGCTGTGGAAAGTCAAAAGTCCCGTTTTCAAAAGGGTGGTGTGTAAAGCCCTTTGGGCGAGAGATGATTCTACTCTATCAAATTTTTCCCTGACCGGACACCAAATTCCCTGAATTTTTTAAAATTCCCTGACTTTTCCATGACTCCCTGACTTTTCGGGTCCCGCACGAACTCCGTTTTATGACCATTGATCATCAGTCAAGTGATATGGTAGCAGCCCTAAAATCTATGATAAAACACATTGGTTTCAACTTTAACAAAAAGCCACCCAATGATAGCTTCTTTCTATGTAAAACTAAGACTATACGTACATGTACGTAGTTGTAGCTCATCAATAAAGAAAACTAAGAAAATTATCAATTGTTACTGTATACAGATGTTATTTGATTAAAAACGTCATTTTACATGGAATTGAACTCAAAAATTTCGGCTCTATCTCTTCAAAAAATTGAAATTTCGGGGGGGGGTACCCAAATTATTACGTAAATTCGGGGAGGGGGGGGGGGGCAGAAAATTATTACGGGCGATTATCCGGGGGGAGGGGGGTCCGAAAATGGGCAAAAATACCATTACGTAATTTTTGCACGCCCCCTTACGCAAGTATTGGGTTTTGGGTATTGGGGGTCTCGGGTATTGGTATTGGTATTGGGCAGACATGGGCAAAGCGGGGCTGAGGGGGGTTGCCCCCTCACGCTCTGACCTACCCCCCTGCCGGCCGCTACCCCGTTCAGGAATTTTTTGGAAGAATTTTGTATAGAAAATTATGATAAAAATATGCCTGGATTAGGTGCAAATGAGCTCAGAATAGCTTATTTTAACTTATTTTAATAAAAAATAAGCAAAAAAACCTTAATTTTAGCCAAAAATCGGACTTTTTGGCTTACCACCCCCTCCGCCCGCATAATGTGCTCCTACCCCCTCCCCTCAGCCCCCTCAGGAATTGGAAATTCTACCCCCCCCCTCAGCCGAAATGCTAGCCCATGTCTGGTATTGGGTATTGGGGTATTGGGTTTTTCAGGTATTGCTTGCACTGTAGTTTTTAGGTTACTCTGAAACCCTAATTAGGGTCTTCAGGTTACCTTGAACTGCATTCAAATCACAAAATAGAGTTTTCAGTAATTTTATAACCCAAAACAGGGCCTTCAGCCTGATTAAGAACCAAAAGTATGGTTTTCTGGATCATTTTTAGTTCGTTTTTTAGTTTAGTATTACGGGCGATTATCCGGTGGGAGGGGTGTCCGAAAATGGGCAAAAATACCATTACGTAATTTTTGCACGCCCCCTTACGCAAGTATTGGGTTTTGGGTATTGGGGGTCTCGGGTATTGGTATTGGTATTGGGCAGACATGGGCAAAGGGGGGGGGCTGAGGGGGGTTGCCCCCTCACGCTCTGACCTACCCCCCTGCCGGCCGCTACCCCGTTCAGGAATTTTTTGGAAGAATTTTGTATAGAAAATTATGATAAAAATATGCCTGGATTAGGTGCAAATGAGCTCAGAATAGCTTATTTTAACTTATTTTAATAAAAAATAAGCAAAAAAACCTTAATTTTAGCCAAAAATCGGACTTTTTGGCTTACCACCCCCTCAGCCCCCCTCAGGCGCTCCTACCCCCTCCCCTCAGCCCCCCTCAGGAATTGGAAATTCTACCCCCCCCCCTCAGCCGAAATGCTAGCCCATGTCTGGTATTGGGTATTGGGGTATTGGGTTTTTCAGGTATTGCTCGCACTGTAGTTTTTAGGTTACTCTGAAACCCTAATTAGGGTCTTCAGGTTACCTTGAACTGCATTCAAATCGCAAAATAGAGTTTTCAGTAATTTTATAACCCAAAACAGGGCCTTCAGCCTGATTAAGAACCAAAAGTATGGTTTTCTGGACCATTTTTAGTTCAAAAACGCATTTCTAACTGAATTTTATCGCTGAAACTCATATTCAATACCGAGTTTGAGTGCAACGAGGGTTTTGTTGCATTTGTTGCTTCAATATTGTTTTACGAAATTTTCTTCAACCAGAACAGGGTGTTTAAGGCATTTTTAACGCAAAAACAGGCTTTTTAAAGCTTTTTTCGGTCCAATTTGGCTTTCAAAGCCGTTTTTCGCACCGGAATTCTAAAAAAGGTCGTAAAACCCACTTCAGAGTTGGTCCCAAAACCTCATTTGGATTTGAAAAAACCACCCACGGAAAAATCCAGCGACATGTGGTATGGTCTGCCATAAATTCAACTCGAAATAACGCTGTAGCAAACGTTGTGTTCGAGTTGATACATACTTATTCATTACAGAACTATAATTACCCCAGTACGTAGGTACGACCTGTCACACGTAAACATGATTACTTGACCAGGTAACGCAGTGAAGACAATGGGCCCAAAGTAAGTTCCATTAGGCACTTTCCGCCTTACGCCGTTGCGCTTCCTCAAACCTCTCACCCCAGGCTAGTATCAGATCGAAACTCTTGAACCACTGCACCCTGAAGTAGCAATAACACTCTCTTGACCAAAGTCTGTGTTAGTGCCAAAGATGGCAAACGCCGTAGCAATGGCTGGTCTAGTGCTCGGTCTCACCCTAACTGGGGTGCTAGGGCAGACGGCCATTTTTCTCAGTGTTCTTTTCAAGTGCAAATGGCGCAAAAAGTCCGGACAGACGTTGATTATGAGTTTGTCTGCGTCCGACCTGATCGGCTGCCTGTCGTGGGGCTTCGGAGCTGTCTGTTACCTGAGCAGCTGGCGTCCCCCTTTAATGGACGCTTGGCTGCCTATTCTCATCGCCTTTTCATGGTCTGGCTTGTGTATGCACTTGCTAGTAATGGCAGCTAATAGGTAAAGATCGGTTTTACTCTCTGTTAACGAAGTTGTGCACGCACGTATCAGTTACAAACCTCCTTCCGTGGATGATCCGTTTATGCGCATAACCATTTCAAAAGTGAGCAGCAACTTGCGCTATCGTGTAAGAGGTGAGCGAGCTGGCTAGGTTTTGACCGCCATTATTACACTGCTACAGTCATGTCTCGTTGATCAGGATAAGTTGGGTCCGGCCATTCTTGTCCAGATAGCGAATTTCCGGATTAACGAATCAAAGCTAAAAGACTGTTTTTCGGGTCAAAGACCTAAATGACAGTTTTTATTAGTTTCATTTGCATATCAGTACCTCCTGATAAAAAGCAAAAGCTTAATTCAGATGATTATAACCCCCAAAAAGCCGGCACAGTTGCTGTAGTTGTTTAGGCCGCAAAGCCACTGTGCGCGACGTCGTGCGCTCATCCTCTCGGCGCATCGCTCCCCCCACCGCACATCGGATCGGATCGAACCGTCAAAAAAGAAAAAGGCAAACAAAATCACTTTTTAACTCAATTCAATAGAAATAGAAAGCATTATTCCATTGAAAATTCGTCTGAATTGAAAAATTGCGCATAAATTTTGTCCTAACACGGGGGTCGCGCAATGGACCGCATAGGTCTGAGCGTAGGGCCGTAAGGTCCCCCCACCGCACATCGGATCGGATCTAACCCCCAAAAAAGAAAAAGGCAAACAAAATCACTTTTAACTCAATAGAAATAGAAAGCATTATTCCATTGAAAATTCGTAGCTCGCTGCCTCTGAGTCACGGCGGCCACTGCATCCCTAGCGGTTGTAGTGGTTCATCCTCTCGGCGCGGCAAGTTTCTTGCTGCAAAGAGTTGGTCGTCGGCACAACGCTCCACCCAGGCCACCGAAAACTGGTTACAGTGAGTAGGTAAAATGGGAACCAACTGGATCTGCCGTTGCACCGAAAGCCGCTCCAAAAAGCATGCCGCGTTGGAGGGAAGATCAACGACGTCAGGAGCTGTCTGAGAGACCAGCAATAAGGCCAATACCGGTTTAGTGCCTGCGGCCGGGCGGTCGTTGGGATCTGACAGCACCATGACGTCACCACGCCAGGCACTCTCTTAGTACCTGGCGCCCAACAGAATGGCTTGAGTGGCTTGGCAGTGAAAGAAGGGCAAACGTCCGAGATGACGATATCAGGGGTAACGAAATGGACCGTGCAGGTCTGATCGTAGGGCTGTACATCGTACGGCCCCCCGCCAGATCGGATCGGATCGGAACGATTCATATAACTGGGGGAAATTTGAACCTGGCCTAATCTTGTCCGGAAGGCATGAGGGACTAACCGGACCGGATTAACCCAATAAGTCCGGAATAACGAGACGTACTGTACGCAGTTTACGGCAATACACTTACGTCAGTCCACAGCGTAAATATTGACGGCTATACTTACAGTATGTAGCCTCTACCCTATTTTTTATAAAAGCGCGAAACCGACAAGTTTTAGACTTATCGGCATTTGTTTTCCTCACATGTTGGAAATCATTTTCTCCGGAGCCAACACCATCAAAATCATTACAGCTCTGTGGTTTGTCAATGTGCTCATCAATGTACCGTATCTAACGCACTGCTGTATTCTGTATTACGATATAGATCGATTGGTTAGTACGTACAATCTTAATCATACTGTAGTCTGGTACGCCGATTACTACGGTACGATTCTCGGCGTTTCTTCGGTTCTGGTACCAGGTCTGTTTTACTGTTTTGTGTTCAGAGAATTGTACAGCATAACGAGAAACAGTACGGTGGACTCGTCTATCGATGTTAGTTTGTGTTGGCAATTCTGTCTTATTCTAATTTTCCATGTTGTGGCCACCTTTCCCTTTCAGCTCATCCCAAAATTGGTCCCTCCTGAATCGAACTGGTACTTTCTGATACCAGTGAGTGTCTTTTTCGACCAAGGTCTCAGTCCGCTTGTGGTGTTTCGTTTTAACAAGTCCATTCGATTAGCGTTCGTAAAACTTCTAAAAGAAGGGCCCAAAACCCCGGTGTTGCCCAACAAAGCCAACAAAAGTAGGTCACCTTCGCCGCGAGTTGTGTAATTTTTTAGCTGTACGTATTGTACGTAGCATGCAGACTTAGCAACAGCGCACCGGTCTCTTCAAAATTTTACGTAAAATCCAAAAATTGTAAGGTACGTTATTACACTAAGCTTGTATACAGTTATTTAGCACTTAGTATCGCAACACAGAGGCAAAAAATCACAAGACACTTCATATACGTATATTCTGTTTGTATTTAACTTACTGTTTGCTCGATTAGTATCGTTGGTACTGTATATGTGCGTAAACCTTTGGATAAATGCATAATGCATAAAGAGGGGTTGACAGATTAAACGCTCGAAAGGGCGACTGTCGCCCTGTTTCTCCGGGAACAAACTGTTTCAATCAATCAAAACTTCTTATGTTTTAGATAACAACACATCAAAACACTGCGCAAGTATACACGTGCACAAAATAACCAGCACAGGGAAAACGTCTTTTGAGACACGGTTACTGCGATCTGTTAACGTACAGTACAGATACAGATCGCATAACAAGATCGCATTTAGCGTAGTAACGATGTGATAATGCGGCGCAGCGCCTCTGACTGATGATGCGTTAAATGAGATCTGCTAATGTACATTTACAGATCATCTGCAACAATCGCATTAGCAGATCACGTTAACCGTGCTACAACAGTCAGCACTGCGTTCTGGAATGGCTTTGGTTGATTCGTATTTAACGCATTTAATTGTCGTTGTCTGCAGAAGCGTTACAACCTTGGACAGACGAAATTTTGAATTTGATTAAAGCCACTTTTTCTATTGTAAAATTTTGTATCGAATTGAATGGTGGCACTCCCAGGTCGCTCCGACCACTGGGAAGGGTGCAATTCGCGATTTCCTGAACCCTACTTTTTTCAAAAAACCTAATTTCAAAAATGACAAAAACTGGATTTGATCACAGTTCTCCACCATTTTAAGAGATAGAGACCTCGATCTTACTTCATCAGAGAGCCCCGAAAATATCCTTTCTTTACAAGTCGTCAGATTTTAAATCGGCCGAAAATTAGCATACAGTGGTGCATTTGAAAATTTGAAACAGAGCACAATTTTCAAACAGGCGCATACAGCGGGCAGCATTTTGAAATTTAATGTTTTATACTTCATTCGATTCGCCTCAATGAGAACTTTCGTTTAAAATTATTTCCAGCTTGGGACAGACATTGTGTAGGGTAGAAAACTCGCAAAAACTGAAAAATACTCAAGTTTTTTCAGCTTTTTTTGCATGAACTTGCTGTGTAACTTTTGACTAGGAGAAAAGATTTACATTTTGGTTATACATTTTGAAACAGACCACCGTGCCCGTCTATAGGCCGAATTTCAGCTCGCTAACTAAACCCGCTTAAGAATTACAAATACTTTTATAAGGACGATTTTGGTTATCAACTGAAAAAAGGTGCTGATTGATGTTCTTGATTTAGCTTGTAGTGGCGGTGCATACTGTAGCAATTACGTTTGTGAAAACTGTGGGAGACACAAGCAGCTACGATTACTACTTGATCCTTAAGTTCACTGGTTTGAACTGCGCGCTTGGTCGGTAGGCAGGCCGCCAACCCATATAATGATTATTGATTACTTTAGCCACGGGAGGTGCGCCTATGGGCTTGTGTTGGTGTTGGTGGATGCAGAAACTCACATGGCTCACAACATAAACTCTGTGTTTTGTGTTGTGTGCATGCTGACGCTGAGTGTGGCTGGGTGGTTGATTACTTACTACTAGGCCTTCTGGGCGTTTTCAACCAAAACGTCCGCCACTAGCACTGCCGACAGCATAAGTTGACTTGAATTTGATGATATTGTTTATCGTATTAATGCGACACAAAATCTTGTGATATAACTGTAAAAATTTTCCAAAGTCACAAAACAACCTAGAAGAAATGGCTAAACAAGTTCTGGTCCTTCCCCATCCATCCAGTTGAAGCCTTAGGCAAAGCCATCTGCCATTTGGCCAAGAATAACGAGCTTGAAAGAGAGACCAAGGGTTCTCTGATGAGCATTTCTGTGGCACTTCAGATTCCTTATCCAAAACAACGGGACAAGACGGCTCTGGCTAACCACTGGCTACAGAATTAACAGTTTGGTAATGTAGGTGCTTGTTTTCCCCACAGCTTTCACAAACATAATTGCTTTATTAAGCACCGCCACTACAAACTAAATCAAAAATATCGATCAGCATCTTTTTTCATTTGAAAACCAAAATCATCCCTACTTACAATTATAAAAGTATTCGTAATTCTTAAGCGGGTTTAGTTAGCGAGCTGAAATTCCGCCTATAGACCGGCACGGTTGTCTGCTTTAAAACTTATAACCAAAATATAAATATTTTCTCCTAGTCAAAAGTTACACAGCCAATTCATGCAAAAAAGCTGGAAAAACTTGAGTATTTTTCAGTTTTTGCGAGTTTTCTACCCTTCACAGTGTCTGTCCCAAGCTGGAAATAATTTTAAACGAAAGTTCTCGATGAGGCGAATCGAATGAAGTATAAAACATTAAATTTCAAAATGCTGCCCGCTGTATGCGCCCGTTTGAAAATTGTGCTCTGTTTCAAATTTTCAAATGCACGGCTGTATGCTAATTTTCGGCCGATTTAAAACCTGACGACTTGTAAAGAAAGGATATTTTCGGGGCTCTCTGATGAAGTAAGGTCGAGGTCTCTATCTCTTAAAATGGTGGAGAACTGTGATCAAATCCAGTTTTTGTCATTTTTGAAATTCGGTTTTTTGAAAAAAGTAGGGTTCAGGAAATCGCGAATTGCACCCTTCCCAGTGGTCGGAGCGACCTGGGAGTGCCACCATTCAATTCGACACAAAATTTTACAATAGAAAAAGTGGCGTTAATCAAATTCAAAATTTCGTCTGTCCAAGGTTGTAACGCTTCTGCAGACAACGACAATTAACGTATTAACGATGTGCTATATGAGATCTTTGTAGATAGACCGTCTTACGATAGTTAAATACGATGACAAGCTACGGTTAATGCGGTTTCAAGGCACGGTTAATGCGATGACAAGCTACGGTTAATGCGATTACAAGGCACGGTTGATGCGATCTCTAACTGTACATTAGCAGATCGCAGTAACCGTATCTCAAAAGACGTTTTCCCTGTGCAGTTCAAAACAAAATTTCTAAAAACGGGGGTTACAGTTTACAGTTTACAGTTTATTCAGTATCAATCGGTCCAGAAACATAGGAAGAGTGATACGAGAGAGAGTACCCAGGCGTAGCACTTACAGATACCCTATTCATTCATATATCGGTTAAAGTCACAGAAACGCAATAAAAATGGCATGGTTATTTTGGCACGAAAACACGATACAGAAGAAGACGCAATCACAGAAGCATCTAGAGCGTTCCAGACGTCTACAACACGGTTACAAAAAGAATGCTTTACAAAATCTACTCTACTGTGATTCACATACAACTTTAAAGGGTGTCCGCGCAATGTCCGTAAAGGAGCGAAAGAGAAAAAATCAGCAAAAGACACGTCAACAAGACCATGGACAATTGCATATGTTGTAATCAAATCGCATCTTAACCGTCTGACCTGTAATGGCTCTAACTCAAACAGATCTAATCGTTCTAGATACGGGCGAGGAGGTAAGCCGCAACGAGCTAGGAGTCTCCTAGTAAAAAACCGTTGAACTTTTTCAACCAAATCCACGTCCTTTCTTAAATACGGTGACCAAACAGGGGTACAGTATTCCAGCAGTGGGCGCACATACGCTTTGTAAGCACGAATAAGAGATAAACGACAGTTCGTAAAAAAGCATCTGAATATCATATTCATGACTCTGTACGCTTTGAGTACTTGCTCGTTGCAATACACAGAAAATTTCAGGTCTGCCGTTACAGTTATTCCGAGATCTCTACATTTTTCCTCACCAACAAGTGGTGTCCCATTTAACAGATACACGTGTTTAGGATTCTGGGAGCACAGGTACAGTACAATACATTTTGACACTGAAAGTGATAGTTGCCAAGTTGCTGACCAGTCTAAAATACGCTGCAAGGACAGCTGCATGAAGGCCGCCTCGCTCGAAGGACAATACAACTTAATGTCATCAGCGTACATTTTACAGAAACCGGAACCATGAACCAAGTCAGGAATGTCGTTAACATACAGCAGAAACAAACATGGACCAAGTATACTACCCTGCGGGGTGCCAGACAGAACATTACGGTACTCAGACTTGGCATTTCCTACGACAACGCATTGAGAGCGACCACGCAGAAAAGCAGAAATCCAGAGCAACAGATCGCCGGCAATGCCATAACCACGCAATTTATGTATTAGTTTGGCGTGGCATACAGAGTCGAATGCTTTCGCGAAATCCAAATAAATGACATCAATAGTCTCAGCACGGTTGACAAATTTTGACCAGTCATTGACACACTCTAGTAGTTGCGTACAGGTAGAATGACGTTTTAAAAAGCCGTGCTGGGCTTTGGTGACTAAATTGCGCTCCACTAGAAAGTGTAACAACACGTCATTAATACACATTTCCATTATCTTGCACGCTACGGACGTTAAAGACACAGGACGATAATTTGCTGGATCAGAAGCGTCACCTTTTTTTATAGATAGGCACAATGTACGCTCTAAGCCAGTCTGCGGGCACAGCATGGCATCGAAAAGACACCTCAAAAATCGAACATAACGGTTGAACAAGGAAATGCGAGAGACGAGAATAAAGCAACGCAGGGATACCATCAGGGGAATTGGTGGTTTTAGGCTTAATCCGCTTGAGCACATTGGTTACTACAGCTTCTGTGAAGGTAACATTAGTACAAGAGATATCAACTGCGACACGACTGGCAAAAGGGGGAGTAACGCCATTGTCCACAGTATAAAAAGACTGGAAAACACGGGACAAAATACTAGCTTTTGTACAATCATCGACAGCGTAGACACCTCCAAACCTTAGTGGAGCAACACCGGATCTATAGTTACGTTTACGGTTGACGTACTTAAACAGAGCATTAGAATCACCAGACGAAAGAATTCTGCGTTCACGCATACAAGCCAACCGCAAAATTGCCTTAGACACGTCACGAGCACACTTCTCATACGCCGCGCGTCCGCCAGGGGTGTGACGTCGACGCCACAAACGCAGCTTCTGTTTCTGCAGCCTTCTAACAAAAGCAGGGTGCACAGGTTTGCTGGAGACTACCCTATACGGAACAAAACTTTCAATTCCTTGCAACATGACTGCGTGAAAAACACGCCAAAAATCGTCCACAGTACAGCAGTTTGAAAACAGCGCAGGCCAGGTTATAGACGCAAGATAAGCGGCAAAGGAGACAAAATCAGTCTTTCGAAAATCAAAAAATCCAATCGATTTGTCTGCAACAACATTGTTTGGCGCACACATACTAAACAGCACGGACCGATGATCTGACTGAGCGAAGGGGGCGGACACAGAGACATCGACCACAGACAGCGGCTCAGATACCAACAACAAGTCTAAGATATTGTCGCCACGCGTAGGAGTATGAACCAACTGAGACAGTCCGTTTTCCACAACAAAGCTGGCAAAAGGGTTATACAGAGCAGTATCTGGGTATTCAAAAGTAGCAAAGTTGAAATCAGGAAGGTTAAAATCGCCTACAATTAGCACGGGATGGTTGACGGCACAGAGAGCTGATAACGAGTGGCACAGCACGTTCATATAAGCAATATCGTAACGTGGAGGTCTGTAGGCACAAACCACACGAACGGGAGTAGAACCGATCAAATCTACACAAACAATCTCACCGTCTAGCGCCAACACTCGAGTGACTCTGAATCGGGACCTGACAAAGAGAGCCACACCTCCTCCAGCCGTTGCCCGATCGCGCCGGTAAATTAAGTAATTGCCATTGCCAGATATCATACCGTCAGTAAAAGTATCATCGAACCACGTTTCAGAAATTGCGACAATATCATAAGTCAGAGAGCACAGCAAGTCATCTAGCTCAACTAGTTTGTTGCTCAGTCTATTGGCATTAAAATAGATACATTTCAGAACATCAGTACTCTCTCTCGCGCCGCTATTGATTAGCAAGTAAAGACGGTACTTTCACTGATTGCGGTGGTGGTTTCCATTGAGTGTCTCGTTTCCAGGAGCCATTCGCGTGCTGCAGAAAGCGCCATATACTGCCGTCCTCCCTGAATTCGGTTATTCATAAATTTCGAAAATAAAAAATTGCGTTCAATCAAGAATATGCTTATCTTGCTTACTTGAAGCCATGGTTCAAGCTTACTATAATTTCACTTATTCAACTATTTAATTTATTCAACACACTTATTTCAAAATTGTAATTTTAATTTGCAGTTTGAGCGCCTTCGACCAACGCGGCTTAAAGTTACACAACAGGGTGCTTGGTCAAACTGGTGAATGAAAAGGGCTGCTAATAATTTCGCGCCACTGAGTCTGATTGCTGACCATTTACCCCTCACGGTAAACAGTCTTGGAACTGAATTAGACGTTGAACAGATACCTAGGAAAATTCTGGACCTAAGACTAAGCTTAGGATGGTTAGGATGGTTGACAGAAGCGAAAACAACAGAAACAGACCCATTTCCTCAATACATACTGGACGCACATGCGCTCTCAATACTTTTCAGTGGCTTCCTTCCATCTGTTTTAAAGTAAATTTGTGGAGTGCGCGGTTATCACAGGCACAAGGGCGCCGAAGAAAGCTTGTACCTTTATTGCATTTATAATAATGTTTTGGGTTCGTCAGCGGCGGACATCACAACAGAACATCACTGCCTTATTTGTTGTCGTCGTCGCTGATGTGCATGATACAGCGTGTCCCAAAAAATGACAACATTTCTTTTCGCTGCCATTTTCGCAATTTTTGACCAAATTGTCTGAAATTTGAAACATAAGTGCCAAAAAAGTGGGAATTTTATGTGTTAAAATTTGGTGCATCAAGATTGACCCAATCCTGAGAAATTCAACAATATATAAAATTGAGAAATTTCAATTATATGTAGAAACAGCATCAAAAACGGAAACTTTTCTTTTTGTTGTATCTTCTTTAATTTTTGTCGAAATTGGATGAAATTTTGAATATATGCGCAGATATTTTGTAGGTCAAAAGTTCTGGCATTAATCAGTCCATATCGCTAGTACTTCGAAACTAAAGAAAATCAGCGTTTTTACTGCAGCAAAATGAAGAACGTGCAAACTCTGAGAACTGAGGAATAAGAACACCATCCAGATGATCTCCGTTTGAGTTAATACACTGCTGCAACCGTTTCCCATAAGCATCATAAACATTTCTTAGCATGTTTGGAGTGACAGACTGAATTACGCTTACAGGAGCTTCATTACAGCTAAGGGGTGCGAAAATCAATGTTGCCGTTGTATTGTGATCGGGAGTTTTATGTCAAGAGCTGGGCTGGGTTCATGCGCCAACTTTTGATCTACAAATCAACCCGTTATTCTGCGCATATATTCAAAATTTCATCCAATTCCGACAAAAATTGAAGAAGATACAGCAAAAAGAAAAGTTTCCATTTTTGATGCCGTTTCTACATTTAATTGAAATTTCTAAATTTTATATACAGTATTGTTGAATTTCTCAGGGCTGGGTCAATCCTGATGCACCAAATTTTAACACATAAAATTCCCACTTTTTTTGCACATAGGAAGTTTTAAATTTCAGACAATTTGGTCAAAAATTGCGAAAATGGCAGCAAAAAGAAATGTTGTCATTTTTGTGGGACACCCTGTAGAACGTGTTTGGTGTGGTGTACGTAGAACACCAAAACGAGTGCGTGATGATTTTTTGTAAGGCTCAAAATTCCGATCATTCACCATGTCTGTAGTCGGTTAGGCATCTAAGGGCTTGTTTCACCAATTTACAAATAGTTACAAATCATCGCAAATGCATAAAAGTTACAGACTTGCACGGACTGGATAGACCAGGACCCCATGCCGGTATCAAGCAATCCGGCCTATGCATGCAGGTCTTTTTTAACTTGTGTGTATCTGAAATGATTTGTAAACGTTTGCAAATTGGAGAAACAGGCTCCAGTTGCAGCTGGCAACCTAGAATTTGGTAATATCGAATCGGCGCTGGAGGAATCGGCGCTCGGCGCTAATTTTTGAGCTGTTGCGTGAACATCTAAAATACTAAGAAGCGCGAAATTTAAGAGTCAGTCTCTGATTCGATCGAGTCTTGGTATGTCAAGTTGAAAATCGAACTTTTGCGTAGAGACCTGTGCGTTGATGTACTAATAGGCATTCATGAGTTATGTTAAACCTGCAAAGGGTTTATGGATTTGACGCTCCATTCCCGAGATACAAGCCGCCAAAAATCGGCCCGCTTGACTATGGGACCAAAATTCTCAACTCGAATTTCTTTTGTACCAATAAGAGTTGGAACTAAAAAATTGGGGATTTTAGGTAACTTTTTGAGTAGTTTAAGAATTTTTGGTCCAAAATTATTTTTGAGTAAAATTTTTTCTTGCGACCTCCTTTGGCCGGCCCTAGCTCGTCTGGAACCCCCCCTACACAGTTTTTTTATTTCAGAATTTTGTAGCGCTATCAATTTCCCAGACTTTGGTGTAAAGCATTTTGGGCTGCGACCCGACATTCGTGAGATATTCGCCTCCGAATGGCCAAAACCGTGCAGAATTTGCTAGTTTTGCAGTACACAAAGCTACGATGCCGGATTACTTTCATTATAATAAGAGTTGGGACTATAAAACTGGGGTTTTTAGGTAACTTTTTGAGTAGTTTAAGAATTTTTGGTCCAAAATTATTTTTGAGTAAAATTTTTTCTTGCGACCTCCTTTGGCCGGCCCTAGCTCGTCTGGAACCCCCCTACACAGTTTTTTTTATTTCAGAATTTTGTAGCGCTATCAATTTCCCAGACTTTGGTGTAAAGCATTTTGGGCTGCGACCCGACATTCGTGAGATATTCGCCTCCGAATGGCCAAAACCGTGCAGAATTTGCTAGTTTTGCAGTACACAAAGCTACGATGCCGGATTACTTTCATTATAATAAGAGTTGGGACTATAAAACTGGGGTTTTTAGGTAACTTTTTGAGTAGTTTAAGAATTTTTGGTCCAAAATTATTTTTGAGTAAAAAATTTTTTTGCGACCACCTTTGGCCGGCCCTAGCTCGTCTGGAACCCCCCTACACAGTTTTTTTTATTTCAGAATTTTGTAGCGCTATCAATTTGCCAGACTTTGGTGTAAAGCATTTTGGGCTGCGACCCGACATTCATGAGATATTCGCCTCCGAATGGCCAAAACCGTGCAGAATTTGCTAGTTTTGCAGTACACAAAGCTATGATGCCGGATTACTTTTTTTATAATAAGAGTTGGGACTAAAAAATTGGGGATTTTAGGTAACTTTTTGAGTAGTTTAAGAATTTTTGGTCCAAAATTATTTTTGAGTAAAAATTTTTTTGCGACCACCTTTGGCCAGCCCTAGCTCGTCTGGAACCCCCCTACACAGGTTTTTTTATTTCAGGATTTTGTGGCGCTATCAATTTGCCAGAGTTTGTTGTAAAGCATTTTGGGCTGCGACCCGACATTCGTGAGATATTCGCCTCAGAATGGCCAAAACCGTAGCTTTGTGTACTGCAAAACTAGCAAATTCTGCACGGTTTTGGCCATTCGGAGGCGAATATCTCACGAATGTCGGGTCGCAGCCCAAAATGCTTTACACCACAGTGTGGCAAATTGATAGCGCTACAAAATTCTGAAATAAAAAAACTGTGTAGGGGGGTTCCAGACGAGCTAGGGCTGGCCAAAGGTGTCCGCAAAAAATTTTTTTTACTCAAAAATAATTCTGGACCAAAAATTCTTAAACTACTCAAAAAGTTACCTAACATCCCCAATTTTATAGTCCCAACTCTTATTATAATGAAAGTAATCCGGCATCATAGCTTTGTGTACTGCAAAACTAGCAAATTCTGCATGGTTTTGGCCATTCGGAGGAGAATATCTCACGAATGTCGGGTCGCAGCCCAAAATGCTTTACACCATAGTCTGGCAAATTGATAGCGCTACAAAAATCTGAAATAAAAAAAACTGTGTAGGGGGGTTCCAGAGGAGCTAGGGCTGGCCAAAGGTGGTCGCAAAAAAAATTTTTACTCAAAAATAATTTTGGACCAAAAATTCTTAAACTACTCAAAAAGTTATCTAAAATCCCCAATTTTTTAGTCCCAACTCTTATTGGTACGAAAGAAATTAGAATTGAGAATTTTGGTCCCATAGTTAAGCAGACCGATTTTTGGCGGCTTGTATCTCGGGAATGGAGCGTCAAATCCATAAACCCTTTGAAGGTTTAACATAACTCATGAATGCCTCTTAATACACCAACGCACAGGTCTCTACGCAAAAGTTCGATTTTCAACTTGACATAGTGATAAGGGCGGAGACTCGATCGAATCAGAGACTGACTCTTAAATTCTTCTGTTGCGTGAACATCTAAGATACCATAGCCAGCGCGAAATTTAAATTCTAAACGTACTATTTTCGAAATTTCTCGTTGTGCAAAGGATTGCCTCACGATTATTTCTGATTTGAAAAATACACAGTAAAGAACCCTGCAAGGACTCGACTGAATTCAAGTGACTCTTCAGAAGCCGTAAGTTTCTAATGTCCACATCAGTGAGGGGGATAGACCGATAATAAGTTCACAGCTGGCCGGCACAGTTGGTGTACTGGTTTAGGCCGCAAAGCCACTGTGCTGCGACGTCGTGCGTTCATCCACTCGGCGGGGCAAGTTTCTTGCCGCAAAGAGTTGGTCGTCGGCACAAAGCCCAACCCAGGCCACCGAAAGTTGTTACAGCGACACATGTGTTGGGACATACGGGAACGGGGACAGCTACCACTGAGACCTGCTCAGACTGACACCGAGCATGTGTGCCGGTTAGTAGTGAAGGCAGCGAAGGAAGGGCAGGATGCATATGGGTGTGCGTGATGGGCCCGCAGTGTGGCCTAATGCAGGGGCTACGACGGCCCAACCCAGCGTATCCAGGGGGTGTAGCGTAGGTACAAAATTTTACACCACCCCCTTTTCAAAATCCTGGATACGCCACTGCTTTTAGCACCCCATCCACAACGCCTATTGGCTAGAGATGTTCACGAGCCTGAAAAAGCTCGGCTCGGCTCGGCTCGACTCGACTCGACTCGACTCGACTCGGCTCGGCTCGGCTCGCGAGCCCAGATCGAGCGAGCTTATCAAGGTTAGAAAGCTCGCGGTCCGAGCCGAGCCGAGCCCAGATCGCGCAACAGACTTAAAAATGTGTAATTTTAATCAAATTTTGAAAATATTGTGCTTTTGGAGGCTAATTTTCGTTTAATTTCATTGTTTGGTACATTATTTTAAAGGTATCAACGATAAAATTGCGTAATTAGTCAGGCAAAGCTTTAGGTATTGATTTTTTCGTCTTATTTTTCTATTTTTCCGAGTTTTCTGCCAAATTTAAAGCTCGCGAGCCGAGCTCGAGCGAGCTTGGAGGTAAGCACAACCGAGCTGAAACGAGCTGACCTAAACAGAGCTCACAATCGAGCCGAGCCGAGCCGCGATTTTTAGCCTCGTGAACATCTCTACTATTGGCCAGTGCCAAGCAAGCCATCATGATGGCAGAAGTATAAATCCGCCTTAAGGCTGTCTGCATTATGTAAAAGGGGGAACATGTTAAACTCGCGCAGCTGGTTACGGGCGTATAATTCAATATTTTAGCCCAAGCGCAACCTTTTCCCGCATTAGCGCTACCGTATTTTCTCGCCGAGCGCCGAGCGCCGATTCCCCCAGCGCCGATTCGATATTACCTAGAATTTTTTACGAGATATATACCGCGCATAGTGTCAGCATCGGCTGACAATCGGCGCTCGGCTGCATCATATGATTGGTTAGGTAATCGCGCATATATTTTTTCTACGATAACATCTCAACACAGACTAGACAAGACACGAGTGAGCCGACCGCGCCCCACCCAACTAACTTATGTAGCAACCAATTAAGGCCTGAATGTACCTCTACGCCGTTACAATTAAGTTGTGTTGCGCGAATTGGTTGCTGTTTAGCTTAGACAGACGGTTTGCTTCGTTTTTCTGACTGGCTAGCTAGTGAAGAAAGAAAGATACACAGTACACGTCGGCGTCGGTGCCTGAGAAACCGCCCCAGGTACCCCGCCCCAATTATACAGATCACATTTGTGATATTTCCCCATCTAATATAGAAACCTGTATTTTCTGATTTTAGGGTGGTAAAAAGCAGGGTTGCCAGGTTGGTTGGGGGAATTTCCCTAGATCTGAGGCAATCATTGTTTGTTGCCAGGTTGAGGGATTTTTTTTGGTTTAGTGCAGAAATTTCGTTTGGGTGAGTGTGGGAATTATCAGTTATTCTCTAGTATTTTTAAGCTTTTTGTAGATGGGCAACCATTTTTTATAGTTCGCGCTACGACCACGAATATACGCTAAAATGGCCGATGGCATGACCGGATATGACATTTCAGGCAAAAAACCGCATTCGATTTCATTAACAATTAGAAAAATGCGATAATAACAGCCGCCTGTTCTATACAAAATGCTTCCAAAAATTCCTCAGGGGGCTAGCTGTCGGCTGAGGCAGACATGGGCAAAGGGGGGGGGGGCTGAGGGGGGGGGTTGGCCCCCATCAGGCTCTGATCTACCCCCCCATCAGCCGGCCGCTACCCCCATCAGGAATTTTTGGGAAGAATTTTGTATAGAAAATTATGATAAAAATATGCCTGGAATAGGCGTAAATGAGCTCAGAATAGCTAATTTTAACTTATTTTAATGAAAAATAAGCCAAAAAACCCTGATTTTCACCAAAAATCGGACTTTTTGGCTTGCCACCCCCTAAGCCCCCCATCAGGCGCTCCTACCCCCCATCAGCCCCCCCTCAGGAATTGCTAGTTTGCCCCTATTGCAAGTTTGATTGGTTGTTGAGGCGCGCGAAAACCACTACAGTGCGGTGTGAGTTTGTGAGGACGAAGGAAGAATGAGCGATGATGACGTTCTGGTGTTAGAAGAAGACGGAGATAAAGTCAAACAAACAGCACACGCTTCGTGCGACCCCGGCCCTTCCTATGTTGATTATCAGAATGACAGTTTGGACGAAGGAAAGGTCAGCACAACACTCTTACCTATCGTCAGTCAAGGAAATAAAGCCGGTTTAGCTATACAGCCAAGTTCAGTTATATGTTTGCTAACAATGGCCATTTGGTGATAGATCGCTACTGTTCCATGCATTTCGGTAGCCATTAATAGCTTTTTCTGCCACTAATGACTACATAGCTATCAATCCAAATGGAAAGAGAGGTGAAAAAGTTAGGCATGTGCAAGAGGGTAGTTGGGAATCGAACCCAACACCAAAAACGGCTAAAATAATCAAGTAGTTTAGCCATTAACAGCTATTGATAGCTATGTAATCATTAGCGGCAGAAAAAGCTACTAATGGCTATGGAAATGTCATTATGGGTAGACAGCTATTATCATAATTATTATAAAAGGATTATTCAAACACACATGGTGTATGAAGAGGACACCAAACTGCTAAAGCAGACTGATGAGCCAAACTCCTTTATGTGGAACAGTAGCTGTCTATGACTAAATGGCCATTGTTATCGAATGTATAGGCGAGTTTGACTTATAGCTAAACCGACCTTATTTGCTTGACTGATCGTGGCCATTGGTAGTTAAGTTTACACTGTCCCGTCAATTACGGCTTTCCCAGCATCTGCGACAGCGATTATTTGTGGGGTTCGAATTCGGTTGAAATGGTAACCCAGACCACCGAAAGCAAGTAGGTAAATGAGTAAAATTCCCAAAAATGGTGACCAAAGTTCTCAGTTCTGTTGCTGAGCTGGTGTGTTTCAGACGTGTTCGATCTGTTTCGAGGACTACACCAGTGCCGGGAAGCACCGACTGGTGTGTCTGCCGTGCGGTCACTTGTTTGGGCAGGAGTGCATTGAGAAGTGGCTGGGCCCGGCCACTGGACGCAACGCCAAAGGAAAGTGTCCCAAGTGCAAACAGAAAGCCACCAAGAGGGACGTGCGACGTCTCTTTGCCAAGGGAATTCAGGTCTCCATCCGTATATGGAACCATTCCATTGCCACTACCTTAATTATCCCTACCATACATGTAACAGGCTTCCGCAGAGTGGATGGTCTCAGCCCGACCAGAGCACTAGACACCTTAACGCTGTTTATGGTGCTGGCACCATATGTCCCATATACAGTCCCCGAACGTGAGGTACCTACCATAATTTGGTGCCGGTTAGAGTGCGAACAGTACCTGGAAAACCCAATATCCCCGATACTTGCGTAGCTGGGCTGAAAGTTACATTTAGTTACATAAAATTAGAAGAAATTAAGAGCATTGGTACATAATATTTCGTAATTCAGTCGTGTTTCTTAGTTGCTTCGAAGTTTTTTCGGAACTCGACCGGAAAGGGTGTGTACCAACCCAATAGCCCTGGGTACTGTACTGATTTATTGTGGTCATTGGCTAAAAATCGTCAAAATCGCTAATTTAGGATGAAGTACAGCTAAAAAGTGCTGTTTTAAAGGCGATTTTGGCAATTTTTGTGTCTGAAATTACACAAAATCGCAAAAAGTTGCTCAAAAATTATTTGCGAGAAAAATCGGAGGTGATCGGAAAAATCGTCTCGAGGGAGGGGGCGTGGTCCCCATCCGGGAGTTTGGCCTAAGTCGAGTCAGAGGCAGACCCCTGTTACTTGTATGAGCCAGATGCTTGTTGTTTGTGAGTGAGAGAGTTGCAGATGGTGGACACGAGTGAGAAGGAGTGGGCGATGCAGCAGGTGGAGACGTTGAAGAAAGAGAAACGCGAGTTGGAACTGGCGTTGGCTTCGGAGCGGCTGCGTCTTCGGCAGGAACAGCAGGAGAACAAACGCCTGGCCGATCTCTCTTCCAAACGGTTGGTTACTTTTTAGCCTCACTTAACCTAAACCTCCACTAATACAGTCAGGCACTTAACGCCGTTTATGGTACCGACACCATATAAGGTGCCGGTACCATGGTACCCCACCCCACCTTCGCGTTGTTACCGGTAGGTACCGGTACCATTGGTACCACTCCGTTCAGATTTCGTACCATATGATAGCGGTACCATATATATGGTGCCGGTACCATCACCCATGGCCATGGGTAGGGGTACCATATTGGGTGCCGGTACCATGTACCACCACAGTCGTCAAACGTGGGGCACCATATATGGTACCGGTGCCACATGGTCACGGTACCATATATGGTGCCGGTACCGTATATGGTATGGTACCGGTACCATAATGGTACCGGCATCTTATATGGTGTCGGTACCATAAACGGCGTTAAGTGCCTGACTGTAATACATCTAATGTACATGTGGATGAGGATGAAAATAAAACTCTGCTAAATGCTTCCAGAAGCTGATAAGCAAGCCTTCTGGTGCAGTTTTAACCCATAGAAATCAATTTTGGCAACTACACACTGAACCACAAATTTTCGTCGAAAATTTCGAGTTGGAAAACTAAATTTTGAATTTTTTAATAAAATAATTTCACTTTTACTGAAAAAAATCCAATTTTAGTCGAAAATTGGGGGTTTTAGACAAAAATTGGCCGAAAATTCAAATTTCCAGCCGAAAATTTGCACCTAGAGCCAGGGCAACTACGCACAGAGACCCGGCTGTCCTCTGAGCTGCCGAGTATGCACATGTATGGAGTGTGGTGGTAGTTCAGACGGCGAATCAGCAGTGGCGATGGAGCGTCTGGGAGTTTGGCGGCGGCAGCTGGTTTCGACCCTTCGGTGTTTACCACTGAGATGACGCAGGTCTTCACTCGACCACCGGCTGTCGATGTCCGGTTGACGTTGAGCAGTCGCTTTGCTCTCGACATCTGTGCCAAGGAGTCGGCCAGAGCCATGGCTTATTCCGATGCTCTCGGCATCTTGGTTGCCACCTGCCAGTCCTCTACTCACCTCTGGAATGGTTACGGACTTCGTAAGGTAGCTTATGTTCTTTGTTCTGTGTCGACAAGCAAACCAGTCTTTTTGGCCGCTTCAGTAATTAGGTTCGTGTGAAAGTGCTATTTCTTAACTCCACCTACTCGTAGCAAATGATTGTGCGCCTATTGCTGCTGCTACGAAAACCCGTTCGGTTTATATTTCAAAGACTGAACTTGTACGTTATTGAACTGTGTACCAAGGTTGCCAGGGTAGGGGTTTTTGTCGCTCGGTAGGGGGTAGGGGGATTTGGTAGGGGGTTTTTACATTTTGGTAGGGTGAAGTAGGGGTTTTTTACATTCAGTTACACAAATGATATTTTAGTTTTTGTACCATACCATGTCAGTCTGCATCATAAATGTAAAAAAGAGTGGAAATTCTGGTCACTTCATTATCAATAACACAACACACGTTAGGATTGAGCTGTAAATACAGTATAGATAAAAAAAAATGTCCCATCGCTTTTTCGGCCTTCACTCAAACGTTTCGTTCTCAGTCACTTCTTTACCGATTTGGCTCAAATCTTCAGCAAAAATTAACAACATGGTTGGCTAAATAGTCTGCAAGTTTAGTGCCAAAATTCCGACTCACACTGGTTTTATGACCCGAAAACTAGGAATAAGGGTGGTCCACGCAAATTTATTTTTTTTCGGTAATACAAGGAGTACAGGCCTGAAACTTGCAAGAATGATTGGTGTTGCTATTGGGCATAACATACTAAGCGGGTAGCCCTGTAGCTCAAAGGGCACTAAAATGGGGGAATTTCAAAAACATCAGTGAAAATCCCATAGTTAAGAAATCTGCGCCTACTAGAATCAAAGCACTGAATCTGTTGTTAATCAACACAGATTGTAGCAGGAAGTTCGACAACTAAATGAACCTGATATTTAAGCTCTGTTCCACACTATAGTAACCACCCTGCAGCGTTTTTTGAAAACTGAAAATCTTTAGAATCGTCATTTTGCCGGTTTTACGAAGAAAAGTCATATTTCGTCATGTTTTTGAAATTCCCCCATTTTAGTGCCCTTTCAGCTACAGGGCTGCCCGCTTAGTATGTTATGCCCAATAGCAACACCAATCATTCTTGCAAGTTTCAGGCCTGTACTCCTTGTATTACCGAAAAAAATTAAATTTGCGTGGACCACCCTCATTCCTAGTTTTCGGGTCATAAAACCAGTATGAGTCGGAATTTTGGCACCACACTTGCAGAATATTTAGCCAACCATGTTGTTAATTTTTGCTGAAAATTTGAGCGAAATCGGTAAAGAAATGACTGAGAACGAAACGTTTGAGTGAAGGCCGAAAAAGCGATGGGACATTTTTTTTATCTATACTGTATGTAATTTTTGTTAATTTTTAGATAGTTCTTGACCCGTTCTACTTGTTCTGCACATTCCATTTTTAGTTGGAGTAGCCAGCAGAGTAAGTAAAATAAGGAAACTTTGTTGAATAGAGCCCTCCAAATTTATCCAGTAGTGGTTGGACAGAGAGGGCGATGGTCAGATTGTCATTTAGGCCCTATGTTTAGAGACCGTCCATAAACGACGTTGTCCCTAAATCTCGATTCATTAAAAAAAAGATCTCGATTTTTCGGCCCCCCCCCTAAGGCGACGTCGGTTTCCGTTTGCCCCTCCCCTGCCAAGAAATGCAGTACATACAGTACTGTCAATTAAATAAATCCCTACTGACCACTCAGGCAGGGGAGCTTTTCTACAGGGTGGGGCACGGTAAGTGTTCCACGTTTGATTTATTGTAGCTCGCCGCTGCATGAATCGATTTCAATAAAACTTTGCACTAATATGGTCCCATGTCTAACTTAGATGTGTGAAAAGTTTGAGGAAGATCCAGCAAAAGATGTCGTTTTTATTCAACGAAACATTACATCATTGGTTTTCAAAGTGGCCCCCATTTTGAGCGATACATCTGGTGCATCTGTCGGCAACCGAACGACAAATTCGAGAGCACAAATCGGCATCAAACTGATCAAAGGCGTTTTCGATCGTTTCCTTCAATTCTTCCAAGCTATTCAACGGTTGAGCGTAGACAGTTTCCTTCACGATCCCCCCAACGGAGAAGTCGATGGGGGTGAGGTGTGGGGACCTTGGCGGCCATTCTATCGGCCCTCTCCTGCTTGAATACGCTTGACGAATCCAAGCCCAAACGCTGACTTTCAGCCATTTTCTCGATATCAGGTCATCAATTATTTTGAACTCTGTAGCGATTTGAGTCGAGTTTAGATACAGTAACTTCCTTGATTGTCAGGGAAATCAATGTGAATGCCTTTGCCCTTGTAAAATTAGCATGCAGCAAGGGACACCATTGAAAGTTGGCACACATCTAAGTTAGACATGGGACCATATTAGTGCAAAGTTTTATTGAAATCGATTCATGCAGCGGCGAGCTACAATAAATCAAACGTGGAACACTTACCGTGCCCCACCCTGTATACATAGAAACCTATGTACAGTATGTACCTAAATCGAAACTGACACAACCACAGCATACATGGGCCGGGGGTATACCCCTCCCCCTCGGCCGGCCATACCCCCCTCCCCCACCCCCTCCCCCCCCGGAGGGAGGAAATTTTCGCTTATTTAAGGCAAAATAGGCGTTTTTTGGCCTTTTTTCGGGGGAGCCCCCCCCCCAGGTCTGCAACCCATTACCCCCCTCCGGATTTTTCCGGCCCATGTATGAACCACAGTTCCCTAAAATTCCGAAAAAAGTTGCTAACCACCCCCCTCTTGGTGCGTGCCTGTCGTCACATTTTAGCCGACCCCATGTCCCCTTCTGCAATAACGTTGTTTATGGACGCCCCTTGTTAGAAACCCTAAAATTTCGAACAGAACAACTATGACTTGCACGTAATAATATTGACAGAATTTCGGCCTTGGTTATGTGTTTATACCTAGCATTCCATTCTTTCAGGTTTTTGGCCTAGCTACTACACTTGCAATTTTGCGCAAGAATATAACGTAAATGCCATAAAAACATCACAGTTTTTACAGTTCTTAGGGTAGGGGTTTTTGGTAGGGGTTTTTTGAAAATGGTAGGGGGAAGTAGGGGGATTTTATCTGAAAAGTAGAGGGATAGGGTCTGAAAAACCTGGCAACCCTGCTGTGTACGTTATTGAATTGAGTGTTATTGTATTGAACTTGTACGTTATTGAATTGAGTGTGCGCGCTGCCTGGCTGTTGAGCGGCCGCTCTATCTGGGCCGCTCTCGTTGTCTGTAGTTTAACGCTGTGCGTGTCAATTTCTGCAAATGTCGACTTGCATCGAATGTGGCTGCAAAGTCTTTTCCTGCCCTGTGAAATGCTTCAGATGTTCCTTCTGCGGAGGAGCGTTTCTGTGTCAGCCTTGTTTTGGAAAGACTCTGCTGGGATCGAGGGTGTCTGCTCAGTACTGTGATGAGGTCGCTCTTCTTGCACGTAAAATCAAGTTTATTGCCTTGCATTGTCCCGACTGCTCGGATCTGATTGACGGGTTTCGCTCCAAACAAATGATGGACCCTGAGGAGTGGCCGTCAGTTGCTACAATGACTACTTCTGGTCCTGCTGAGGATGACTATTCTGCTCTCTGCAACAAAGTGTCGTGCCTCTCGGATCAACTTGAAAAAGTGACAGCCGATCTGAATAAGCTGTCCACTCTCGAGACGAAGAGATCGTACGCATCTGTCCTGCAAACAGCTAGAAATGGCTTGCCGGTGCCTAACCCTTCCTCCTATTATGACAAAGCGCACTCTGAGTTGGTGCGTATTTGTGACTGGGAACGAGAGATGCGAGAACGTGAGCGACGCAGCCTAAACCTCGTTATTAACGGACTTTTCACTCGAACAACAGACAGAAAGGACGTGCCTTCACTAGTCAACGACCTGTTTTCTGAACTGTCCATTAACTGCATGAATATTTTGAACATTCGGACTGTTGGTACGGACACGCACCCTAAGGTTGTAGTGGAATTGAAAGACCGAGTGACCAAGCAGGCCATCAAGCAACGTAAAAGAAGAGTTCTTTCTGCAAAGCCCCAGTATGCATCTGTCTACATTGGTTGCGATCTGACGCCGTGGCAAGCAAAGAAACCTTTTGACTTACGAACTGAATTGCGTTGCCGACGCCAAAATGGCGATTGTGATTTGTTTATTGACTACCGCACACTCACAATTAGGAGAGCCAAGACCAAAGCCTTCATTTGTTAATTTTTCTGTTATTTTGTTGCACCTTGATTCTGTATTTTGATAGCGTGAGCGCTAAGTTCAGATTAGTATAGCAGTAGGGTGGTATGTAGCCGGCCAATCGGCCCAGCTGCCCTTTAATCTTGAATAAACTAAACTCTGACAAACACTTATATAATACAGGGTGTCCCAAAAAAATGACAACATTTCTTTTTGCTGCCATTTTCGCAATTTTTAACCAAATTGTCTGAAATTTGAAACATAAGTGCCAAAAATGTGGGAATTTTATGTGTTAAAATTTGGTGCATCAGGATTGACCCAGTCCTGAGAAATTCAACAATATATAAAATTGAGAAATTTCAATTAAATGTAGAAACAGATAAAAAATGGAAACTTTTCTTTTTGCTGTATCTTCTTTAATTTAGGTCGGAATTGGATGAAATTTTGATTATATGCGCAGAATAACGGGTTGATTTGTAGATCAAAAGTTGGCGCACGAACCCAGCCCAGCTCTTGACATAAAAAATCCCGATCACAATACAACGACAACATTGATTTTCGCGCCCCTTAGCTGTAATGAAGCTCCTGTAAGCGTAATTCAGTCTGTCACCCCAAACATGCTAAGAAATGTTTATGATGCTTATGGGAAACGGTTGCAGCAGTGTATTAACTCAAACGGAGGTCATCTGGATGGTGTTCTTATTCCTTAGTTCTCAGAGTTTGCACGTTCTTCATTTTGCTGCAGTAAAAACTCTGATTTTCTTTAGTTTCCAAGTACTAGCGACATGGACTGATTAATGCAAGAACTTTTGACCTACAAAATATCAGCGCATATATTCAAAATTTCATCCAATTCCGACATAAATTAAAGAAGATACAGCAAAAAGAAAAGTTTCCATTTTTGATGCTGTTTCTACATTTAATTGAAATTTCGCCATTTTATATATTGTTGAATTTCTCAGGACTGGGTCATTCCTGATGCACCAAACTTTAACACATAAAATTCCCACTTTTTTGGCACTTATGTTTCAAATTTCAGACAATTTGGTCAAAATTTGCGAAAATGGCAGCAAAAAGAAATGTTGTCATTTTTTTGGGATACCCTGTATATTACGGGTCTGGTGCATTGGCGATAATTATTACTTTACTGGTCTTCTTGTACCTGAAGTGTGAAAGTTTTTGGCTTCCCGTTTCACTTGTGTTATAGCATAGCTTATACTTATGCCAGTGCAACGGTAAGTTTCAGGTGAGCGTGAGCGAGGGCAGAGTTACCAATTACTTGCCGGTGCACACCGGGCGACCAAGAGACGTAAAGTTTTCTCCGGCTGACGACGGTCTGGTGCTTTCTACCGGCGAGGATAAAGCGCTCAAAATCTGCTCAGTTTTTACTGAAAGAGCTATCAACGGGTAAGACCAAATCTACACTTAACAGCATAATATTTGTACGCACCTGTTATTGCTAGTCGTACTCCTACCGTCGGCCATGCCTTTGTTGGAACAATGGCCTTCTATTCTAAGCCTAACCAGCTTTCACATTAACTTTTGGCCTAACTGCGGCAGGACTTATACACATTATTTTTCAATACAAAATTCTTCCAATAATTCCCTAACATTGGGCAACCTTGCTCATCTCTTTTTCTCATGTCTAGCTTAGGGTCTGGTGCCGGCTACTGGTCTGAGCCCAAATTCTAGGGTAGGGCCGCAACAAAACGTTTTCCGCTAAAATCGTAAAAAGTGCAACTGTGAAGCGCTGTTTTACAGATAATTGTAGTGTCAGACAGAATTCTAATAAATCGGAAAGAATGCTGATATAATTGCTAGTCAGTAAAAATGGAAGGTTGGGGAAAATGGTTTCGGGTGGTTGGGTAGACCCTTGTTGCATGTGTCCTTTGACATGTCTGGTGCCCCAACGAGATCGTTAGGTGTGTGTGAGACGTTGCCTAGCTGTGATTCTGTTGAAGGTTCCAGTTGCCGTCTCAGGGCTGGTGCTGTGCGTGGCGAGATGACGCGCCTCATTACGTCTTTGCGGGTCTGGCCAATGGTCTCATTTACTTGTACGACACGAGAATGATGTCGGACGGCGGCGATGCCGTCTGTGAAGTGACCGGAGGCTCCAGCAGAGTGCCGGTCACTAATATTCAGTGGATCAAATGTGCATCGGAAGCTAGCGCAAGGTCGTTTACATACATTTAGCTGGGTTTCGGCTGGGTGGGAATTTTTCTGCTCCAGAATAGGGCTTCAGCACTATGAGCAAAGGGTTTCAGCCACCTTTTTTGGAAATCAAATCTGGGTTTTGAGGATTAAAAATTGGGTAAATATATCCTGTCTGAACTGTAAAAATATCCTTTAAAACCCTATTTTTGCTTTAAAACACGCAAAAACTCTATTTTTTATTTAAAACGTGCCAAAATACCCATTTTTTATTTAAACGTGCAAAACCCCCTATTTTATTCGACATAATACATTTCTGGGGGATCTTATTTGGAGATTTTGAACCCCAAATATGAGCTTTGGAGACCTGATTAGGGTCTCTGAAACCCAAATCAAATTATTGTTCCTTCCGAAACCCAATTTAGGGCTTCAGAAACGAACCCTATTTTGGGCCTCTAAAACCTTAACTGGGTTGCGAAACCCTGTTTAGGCTCTCTGAAACCTCAATCAGGACTTCCGGAACCCTATTTATGGGTTTATAGACCAAAAATAGGTTTTAAAAAATCCCCTCTCCAGAATCCAGCTGGGTGATTTTCTTTGAGAATCGGGATCGGCTCTATGTATGGTGCTTTAGATTTGTTAGTGATCTTGTTTGAAGTAAATACCACTCATATACGCCAAATTCCAGCCGGTACCGAGATTGGCTGAGGAGCAGAATAAACTCTGGTCATGCAGCTTACTTGCTCAATTGAGTGTTTATTTCAGTTCGAGCGGTCTGTTAGCCACGCGATTGAATCAGAGTCTATTTTACGAATGTCAGGACGGCACAGAATTCAAGCCCCATCTATTGCCAATCGAGGGTCAGCCGACTTCTCTGGCCTACGAGCCTTCCAGCAACCACTTTTTGCTCACCTTTCGACCGGGTAGACACCACGCCAACGTCACGCATGAGGTTTGTTCCCTCTGCTCTTTAAACAGCCGAGCCGACATCGCTGAACTGTGTATTAAACTAGAGCGCCGCACACAAAGCTATTAGGCCTGCTCCATACTTGTAACTGCTCCCGGCCGACCAGGGCGGAGGGGGAGGGGGTTTTCTCAGTTGGGGGCCGAGAGGGTTTAGCCATGATTTACGATTTTTAACCAAAAATTGCGTTTTTTGAGCGTTTTTAGTACCAAACTCCCTCCCCTGGAATTTGGGCTTGAAACCCCAGCAGTCGCCAACAAGTAGGGGTGGTAAAATTTCAAACCCAGACAGAGGTTGAGGGGATTGTAAGCGAAAGTCCGATTTTTTTACTAAAATCAAGGTTTTTAGCATACATGGGCCGGAAAATTCCGGAGGGGGTATGGAGACCGGGGGGTCCCGAAAAAAGGCCAAAAGACGCCTATTTTGCCTTAAATAAGCGAAAATGTTCTCCCTCCGGGAGGGGGATGGGGCTATGGCCGGCCGAGGGGGTATTGGCCGGCGAGGGGGAGGGGTATACCCCCAGCCCATGTATGGTTTTTAGCTTATTTTTCGCCAAAATAGGTTAAAACAAGCTATTCTGAGCTCATTTACACCTAATCTGGGCTCATTTTTATCATAATTTTCTTTAGTACAGGGGTAGCGGCGAACTGAGGGGGTAGGTCAGAGCCTAATGGGGGCGGTCAACCCCCCTCAGCCCATGTATTATCGTTATGTTAAAATTTATGCTAAAATGGCGTTGGTATGGGAAAATTTACGAATTTGATTTCACGAAGAATTAGAAAAATGCGGGTCCAAAACAGCCGCGAAATTTAGTGTTCAGCATTTGGCCGCATGTACGCAGCTGTTGATTTTGTATGGCGCCAGTTATGAAGATGCAACTATCTTGATTGTGATTTGTTTTTTCTCTTGCCTCCTCAGTAATTGCCGTTGTTTTTCGAAAATCTAAAAAAAGCTGTGAATATCCATAGCACAATTAATGCGAATAAGTATGATTATATAAACGTTGCATACAATAAAATACTGAAATGGCAAAAATTAAAGGTTGCATAAACTTCAGCACCGTTTGCGAGGTTAACGGCAAACAGCAGAGAGTAAATTATTGTGTATCATTCGAAAGCCTGAATTCATATGAAAGCAGACATGGGCAAAGGGGGGGCTGAGGGGGGTTGGCCCCCCATCAGGCTCTGATCTACCCCCATCAGCCGGCCGCTACCCCCCATCAGGAATCTTTGGGAAGAATTTTGTATAGAAAATTATGATAAAAATATGCCTGGAATAGGCGTAAATGAGCTCAGAATAGCTAATTTTAACTTATTTTAATGAAAAATAAGCCAAAATACCCTGATTTTCGCCAAAAATCGGACTTTTGGCTTACCACCCCCCTCAGCCACCATCAGGCGCTCCTACCCCCTCAGCCCCCATCAGGAATTGAAAATTCTACCCCCCCCCCATCAGCCGAAATGCTAGCCCATGTCTGTTTGTAAGTGTATATCATTTTAGAAATTGAAGTCTAGTGTACTCCGAAACGATTGAACAACTTTCGACGAATGCGTCGTGTTATCACCACAACCCGGACCAGATGATTGAACCAAATTTCAATCAAGTCTCCTTTTAGCAGAAAATTGACGTTGAAAAACGATGAATTCAGTCTTTGAGATGAAAATGCGTTGCAACGGTTGAATTGTGATTAAAAATGCATCTCATTCGATAGCTCAGACTATGTTTCATATAAATACATCACAAAGACATTTTCTTCATCAACGGAACATAAAAAAGAATTTACCCTAGAAGTTGCGCGAACCCTTTTCGGGCCTTTTTCGGCCGTTTTTGTATTTTCTGATCTGCGCAGCACGAACGTGCAATGGTCATCCCTTGGTCTTTTGCCCTTTCAAAATATCAGCCTAAAGTCTGTTCAAAAATCTTTGGCGCTGGGTACATCCGGCAGTGTCCCGAATTTATGCGTGGTATGAACCCCATACATGTATATATGGATCTGTTCCTCTCATCAACGAGACTACTATACTGTTCTCGAAATTTGCATATTGAACTTTAGTTCGAAGCAAGAAGCCTGATAAAAAAAATCGACTTTTTTGGCAAAGCGCCAATTTTTGTGCCGATACCAGATCCGCATTCCCCAACCTTCAGGCATCTCGAAAATGCTACCATATATGGTCTACGAACAACCCTGCCAAAGTTACACTCGATTTCCTAACGCCGACAAGCGGTCAAAATTTTGCTCTCCCATAGTTAAGCACAATAATTCATTCAAGATCGAACACATGGGGGTTTTTTCCTTCCAACCAATTTCAGCTTCACGTTTCTATATTATTTGGGACATGCTGAATCCAGCGGTCACATTAGTTTTGCTGTACGGCTTTGATTTTTGCTAGAAATTTGACCTCGAAGTTAGGGTGTACACCTGAATTTCAGAAAGGCATAGGCCAACGTATCTTGTGTGGCCCTGGTCAAAACCCCATACATGTATATATGGATCTGTTTCTCTCATCAACGAGATTACTGTACTGTTCTCGAAATTTGCATATTATACTTTGCTTAGAAGAAAGGGGCCTGACAAAAAAATCGACCATTTTGGCAAAGCGCCAATTTTTGTGCCGGTACCAGATTCGGATTCCTCAACCTTCAGGCATCTCGAAAATACTACTATATATGGGTCTACGATATACTCTACCAGAGTTACAGTCGATTTTCTAATGCCAACAAGACAACAACACTTTCTGAAATTCAGGTGGACACCCTAACTTCGAGGTCAAATTTCTAGCAAAAATCAAAGTCGTAGAGCAAAACCAGTGTGACCGCTGGATTCAGCATGTCCGAAATAATATAGAACCGTGAAGCTGAAATTGGTTGGAGGAAAAAAACCCCCATGTGTTCGATCTTGAATGAATTTTTGTGCTTTAACTATGGGAGAGCAAAATTTTGACCGCTTGTCAACGCTCTCTATTATACACGAACTTGTGTTCGTCTAAAACCACGAGAGGTGCCTAACAACAAAAAAATAACACAAACTTGCGAACACTTTTTGTGCTGAAACTTACGGTACTTTGCCGTCCATTCCAAAAGCACTAAGCTGATTTTGAAACCGTAAATAAAGAGCACGCGTTTCCAGGTTTTCCAAACAATCGAAATGTTTGCTGTTCCTAATCTTGGGCAACGACCATAAATGGAACGAGGCACACGCACCTCTGCAACCGAACGTAGTTGTAGTAGAGCCGAGATCGGCTGCCATCGACTTTTGCATTTTGGCCCACTGCAATCATTCCATCGTTTCGACAGGAACCTACGGCATTATGTCGGCTTTATTAGCCAATGGCATAACTGTTTACCAGAAACAACAGACCAGACCCAATTCTACTTTGGCAGCTCTGACGCGAACAGAGGACCTGATTCCAGACAGCTGGATTGCTATTTGAAATATCTGTGTTAACGCTTCCCAAAGCACACCTTTAGGCGAACACTAACCTTTTTGTTCGTCTATACTCTATTCCATTAACCGAGTTTAAGTAAGTCCTAGTCTTTAGACTAAAAATGCCCAAATTAAGGGTCACTTTTGGCGCCAGTTTGAAGACCATGGTCGTTTAACTGGAAAATGTTATGTCACCACAAAAAAGTGATTTTGGCCAAAGATTGAATTGTTCCTCACCTACGCTTGACTTGTCCTTAAAATTTTATAAAGAAATGTAGTATTTAAATATAGCATAGCACTGCATTGTGTTCAAAAGAAAAAACTGAACTATTTATTTATTATGTTTTACGTTCATTATGTACATTGTACTTCTGCCTTTGTTTTCTAATGATTGATTTCGCTTCGAATTCGCTTTTGTTCATTTTAGAAACATTTACTCCTGTGGTAAAATTGGCAATTCAGCTAAGACCATGGTCATTTTAACTGGAAAGTGGTTGTCAATGAACATAGTTTTCTGACCACCTATTAAAAGACCATGGTCTTATAACTGGAAACTAAAACCTATTACGTATTAGACCATGGTCTTCTAACTATGGTAGTCTTATAAGCGGAAATCTCCGGACGTTGTTACACATTCTCAAATATTTCTCTTGACTTTTTATTAAATCACTCAAAAGCACACAACCACCAAGAGTCAGCCAGCGCTCATTTCCAGTACGTACAGTTTCTGTTGAGACAGAACACCAACAAAGTGCTTATTATTTATGACCGAGTGCAAGTGATCTATCTGCACTGCCTTACTGGTGGGCACCTTGGCTGCCGTCAACTGACGTGCAGATGCTGTGTCGAACAGTTTTACAGAGGTCGACTGTTCGTCGAAAACGCCAGCCAAACACCGGTCGTCGCTGCTGTACGGATGACTGAACAGACAGTTTCTGGTCATCTGCTGCTGCGACGCTCCGCCCACAAACGACTGCACTTGATTGGCCGAATAATTCGACTCCACCCTCGCGGCGTCGCCGGACATGTTGGTGTAAATCGGATGGTAGAGCTGAAATTGAGCCATCTTTTGTTGGCCTCAGATAGGACCCAAAGAACAGAAACGCGCCTACACAGGGAACTGAGGACGCAACCAAAATGCGAACATAATTTTTTGCGCGCAAAATAGTAATTTCAGTTCGCGGGCATTCGCTTTTCCAAAAGCAACTAGGCTGATATTTTGAAAGGGCAAAAGACCAAGGGATGACCATTGCACGTTCGTGCTACGCAGATTAGAAAATACAAAAACGGCCGAAAAAAGGCCCTAAAAGGGTGCGCGCAACTTCTAGGGTAAATTCTTTTTTATGTTCCGTTGATGATAGAAATGTCTTTGTGGTGTATATTTATATGAAACAGAGTATGAGCTATCGAATCAGATGCAATTTTAATCATAATTCAACCATTGCAGCGCATTTTCATCTCAAAGACTGAATTCATCGTTTTTCAACGTCCATTTTCTGCTAAAAGGAGACTTGATTGAAATTAGGTTCAAATGTTCCTGGTTGTCGTGAAAAAACGACGAATTCGGCGAAAGTTGTTCAATCGGTTCCGAGTACGCTAGACTTCAATTTCTAAATTGATGTACAGTTTTACATGTATTCAGGCTTTCGAATGATAACAAGAATTTGCTCTCTGCTGTTTGCCGCTAACCTCGCAAACGCTGCTGAAGTTTATGCAACCCTTATTTTTGCCATTTCAGTATTTTATTGTATGCAACGTTTATGATCATACTTATTCGCATTAATTTAGCTGTGCTACGGATATTCACAGCTTTTTATTAGATTTTAAGCAATAAAGATAGTTGCATCTTCAGAACTGGCGCCATAGAAAATCAGCAGCTGCGTACGTGCGGCCGAATGCTGAACACTAAATTTCGTGGCTGTTTTGGATCCGCATTTTTCTAATTCTTCGTGAAATCAAATTCGTAAATTTTCCCATACCAACGCCATTTTAGCATAAATTTTAACATAACGATAATAACATGGGCTGAGGGGGTTGACCCCCCATCAGGTTCTGACCTACCTACCCCCTCAGTCCGCCGCTACCCCTGTACTAAAGAAAATTATGATAAAAATGTGCCCAGATTAGGTGTAAATGAGCTCAGAATAGCTTATTTTAACCTATTTTGGCGAAAAATAAGCTAAAAACATTGCTTTTAGTAAAAAAAAATCGGACTTTCGCTTACAATCCCGTCAACCTCTGCCTGGGATTGAAAATTTACCACCCCTAGGTTGGCTGGTCTGGCGACTGCTGGGGTTCCAAGTCCAAGTTCCAGGGGAGGGGTTTAGTACTAAAAACGCTTAAAAAACGCAATTTTTGGTTAAAAATTGTCAATCTTTGCTACCCCCCCTCGACCCCAACTGAGAAAACCCCCTCCCCCCTGGTCGGCCGGGGGCTGTTACATGCATGGAGCAGGCGTAATAGCTGTGTGCGACGCTCAAGTTTGTACACAGTTCAGCGATGTCAGCTCGGCTGTTCAAAAGACTGGAGGGAACAAACCTCATGCGTGACGCTAGCGTGGTGTCTACCCGGCCGAAAGGTGAGCAAAAAGTGGTTGCTGGAAGGCTCGTAGGCCAGAGAAGTCGGCTGACCCTCGATTGGCAACAGATGGGGCTTGAATTCTGTGCCGTCCTGACATTCGTAAAATAGACTCTGATTCAATCGCGTGGCTAACAGACCGCTCGAACTGAAACAAACACTCAATTGAGCAAGTAAGCTGCATTAGCAGAGTTATTCCAGCTCCCCAGACAATCTCGGTAGCAGTGGGAATTTGGCGTATATGAGCGGTTTTTACTTCAAACAAGATATTTACCCAATTTTTAATCCTCAAAACCCTGATTTGATTTCCAAAAAAAGGTGGCTGAAACCCTTTGCGCATAGTGCTGAAGCCCTATTCTGGAGCAGAAAAATTCCCACCCAGCCGAAACCCAGCTAAATGTATGTAAACGACCTTGCGCTAGCTTCCGATGCACATTTGATCCACTGAATATTAGTGACCGGCACTCTGCTGGAGCCTCCAGTCACTTCACAGACGGCATCGCCGCCGTCCGACATCATTCTCGTGTCGTACAAGTAAATGAGACCATTGGCCAGACCCGCAAAGACGTAATGAGGCGCGTCATCTCGCCACGCACAGCACCAGCCCTGAGACGGCAACTGGAACCTTGAACAGAATCACAGCTAGGCAACGCCTCACTCAAACACCTAACGATCTCGTTGGGGCACCAGACATGTCAAAGGACACATGCAACAGGGGTCACCCAACCACCCGAAACCATTTTTCCCCAACCTTCCATTTTTACTGACTAGCAATTATATCAGCATTCTTTCCGATTTATTAGAATTCTGTCTGACACTACAATTATCTGTAAAACAGCGCTTCACAGTTGCATTTGAGCCCAAATTGCGCTCTTTTACGTTTAGCGGAAAACGTTTTGTTGCGGCCCTACCCTAGAATTTGGGCTCAGACCAGTAGCCGGCACCAGACCCTAAGCTAGACATGAGAAAAGGAGATGAGCAAGGTTGCCCAATGTTAGGCAATTATTGGAAGAATTTTGTATCGAAAAATAATGTGTATAAGTCCTGCCGGAGTTAGGTCAAAAGTGTAAAATGTGAAAGCTGGTTAGGCTTAGAAGGCCATTGTTCCAACAAAGGCATGGCCGACGGTAGGAGTACGACTAGCAATAACAGTTGCGTACAAATATTATGCTGTTAAGTGTAGATTTAGACCAAAGGTCTTACCCGTTGATAGCTCTTTCAGTAAAAACTGAGCAGATTTTGAGCGCTTTATCCTCGCCGGTAGAAAGCACCAGACCGTCGTCAGCCGGAGAAAACTTTACGTCTCTCGGTCGCCCGGTGTGCACCGGCAAGTAATTGGTAACTCTGCCCTCGCTCACGCTCACCTGAAACTTACCGTTGCACTGGCATAGGTATAGCTATGCTATAACACAAGTGAAACGGGAAGCCAAAAGCTTTCACACTTCAGGTACAAGAAGACCATAGGTTAGGTTATAGGTTTATTCAATATTGAAGGGCAGCTGGGCCGATTGGCCGGCTACATACCTACCCTGCTACTATACTTAACCTGAACTTAGCACTAACCTATCAACCACCAGTAACCACCACCAGTAAAGTAATAATTATCGCCAAAGACCCGTAATATAAAAGTGTTTGTCAGAGTTCAATAATGTACAAGTTCAGTCTTTGAAATATAAACCAAACGGGTTTTCGTAGCAGCAGCAATAGGCGCACAATCACTTGCTACGAGTAGGTGGAGTTAAGAAATAGCACTTTCACACGAACCTAATTATTGAAGCGGCCAAAAAGACTGGTTTGCTTGTCGACACAGAACAAAGAACATAAGCTACCTTACGAAGTCCGTAACCATTCCAGAGATGAGTAGAGGACTGGCAGGTGGCAACCAAGATGCCGAGAGCATCGGAATAAGCCATGGCTCTGGCCGACTCCTTGGCACAGATGTCGAGAGCAAAGCGACTGCTCAACGTCAACCGGACATCGACAGCCGGAGGTCGAGTGAAGACCTGCGTCATCTCAGTGGTAAAAACCGAAGGGTCGAAACCAGCTGCCGCCGCCAAACTCCCAGACGCTCCATCGCCACTGCTGATTCGCCGTCTGAACTACCACCACACTCCATACATGTGCATACTCGGCAGCTCAGGGGACAGCCGGGTCTCTGTGCGTAGTTGCCCTGGCTCTAGGTGCAAATTTTCGGCTGGAAATTTGAATTTTCGGCCAATTTTTGTCTAAAACCCCTAATTTTCGACTAAAATTGGATTTTTTTCAGTAAAAGTGAAATTATTTTATTAAAAAATTTAAAATTTAGTTTTCCAACTCGAAATTTTCGACGAAAATTTGTGGTTCAGTGTGTAGTTGCCAAAATTGATTTCTATGGGTTAAAACTGCACCAGAAGGCTTGCTTATCAGCTTCTGGAAGCATTTAGCAGAGTTTTATTTTCATCCTCATCCACATCTACATTAGATGTATTACAGTCAGCCACTTAACGCCGTTTATGGTACCGACACCATATAAGATGCCCGTACCATTATGGTACCGGTACCATACCATATACGGTACCGGCACCATATATGGTACCGTGACCATGTGGCACCGGTACCATGGTGCCCCACGTTCGACGACTGTGGTGGTACATGGTACCGGCACCATATGGTACCCCTACCCATGGCCATGGGTGATGGTACCGGCACCATATATATGGTACCGCTATCATATGGTACGAAATCTGAACGGAGTGGTACCAATGGTACCGGTACCTACCGGTAACAACGCCAAGGTGGGGTGGGGTACCATGGTACCGGCACCTTATATGGTGTCGGTACCATAAACGGCGTTAAGTGCCTGACTGTATTAGTGGAGTTTTAGGTTAAGGCTAAAAGGTAACCAACCGTTTGGAAGAGAGATCGGCCAGGCGTTTGTTCTCCTGTTGTTCCTGCCGAAGACGCAGCCGCTCCGAAGCCAACGCCAGTTCCAACTCGCGTTTCTCTTTCTTCAACGTCTCCACCTGCTGCATCGCCCACTCCTTCTCACTCGTGTCCACCATCTGCAACTCTCACTCACACACAACAAGCATCTGGCTCATACAAGTAACAGGAGTCTGCCTCTGACTCGACTTAGGCCAAACCCCCGGATGGGGACCACGCCCCCTCCCTCGAGACCATTTTTCCGATCACCTCCGATTTTTCTCGCAAATAATTTTTGAGCAACTTTTTGCGATTTTGTGTAATTTCAGACACAAAAATTGCCAAAATCGCCTTTAAAACAGCACTTTTTAGCTGTACTTCATCCTAAATTAGCGATTTTGACGATTTTTAGCCAATGACCACAATAAATCAGTACAGTACCCAGGGCTATTGGGTTGCTACACACCCTTTCCGGTCTAGTTCCGAAAAAATTTCGAAGCAACTAAGAAACACGACTGAATTACGAAATATTATGTACCAATGCTCTTAATTTCTTCTAATTTTATGTAACTAAATGTAACTTTCAGCCCAGCTACGCAAGTATCGGGATATTGGGTTTTCCAGGTATTGTTCGCACTCTAACCGGCACCAAATTATGGTAGGTACCTCACGTTCGGGGACTGTATATGGGACATATGGTGCCAGCACCATAAACAGCGTTAAGGTGTCTAGTGCTCTGGTCGGGCTGAGACCATCCACTCTGCGAAAGCCTGTTACATGTATGGTAGGGATAATTAAGGTAGTGGCAATGGAATGGTTCCATACCTGAATTCCTTTGGCAAAGAGACGTCGCACGTCCCTCTTGGTGGCTTTCTGTTTGCACTTGGGACACTTTCCTTTGGCGTTGCGTCCAGTGGCCGGGCCCAGCCACTTCTCAATGCACTCCTGCCCAAACAAGTGACCGCACGGCAGACACACCAGTCGGTGCTTCCCGGCACTGGTGTAGTCCTCGAAACAGATGGAACACGTCTGAAACACACCAGCTCAGCAACAGAACTGAGAACTTTGGTCACCATTTTTGGGAATTTTACTCATTTACCTACTTGCTTTCGGTGGTCTGGGTTACCATTTCAACCGAATTCGAACCCCACAAACAATCGCTGTTGCAGATGCTGGGAAAGCCGTAATTGACGGGACAGTGTAAACTTAACTACCAATGGCCACGATCAGTCAAGCAAATAAGGTCGGTTTAGCTATAAGTCAAACTCGCCTATACATTCGATAACAATGGTCATTTAGTCATAGACAGCTACTGTTCCACATAAAGGAGTTTGGCTCATCAGTCTGCTTTAGCAGTTTGGTGTCCTCTTCATACACCATGTGTGTTTGAATAATCCTTTTATAATAATTATGATAATAGCTGTCTACCCATAATGGCATTTCCATAGCCATTAGTAGCTTTTTCTGCCGCTAATGATTACATAGCTATCAATAGCTGTTAATGGCTAAACTACTTGATTATTTTAGCCGTTTTTTGGTGTTGGGTTCGATTCCCAACTACCCTCTTGCACATGCCTAACTTTTTCACCTCTCTTTCCATTTGGATTGATAGCTATGTAGTCATTAGTGGCAGAAAAAGCTATTAATGGCTACCGAAATGCATGGAACAGTAGCGATTTATCACCAAATGGCCATTGTTAGCAAACATATAACTGAACTTGGCTGTATAGCTAAACCGGCTTTATTTCCTTGACTGACGATAGGTAAGAGTGTTGTGCTGACCTTTCCTTCGTCCAAACTGTCATTCTGATAATCAACATAGGAAGGGCCGGGGTCGCACGAAGCGTGTGCTGTTTGTTTGACTTTATCTCCGTCTTCTTCTAACACCAGAACGTCATCATCGCTCATTCTTCCTTCGTCCTCACAAACTCACACCGCACTGTAGTGGTTTTCGCGCGCCTCAACAACCAATCAAACTTGCAATAGGGGCAAACTAGCAATTCCTGAGGGGGGGCTGATGGGGGGTAGGAGCGCCTGATGGGGGGCTTAGGGGGTGGCAAGCCAAAAAGTCCGATTTTTGGTGAAAATCAGGGTTTTTTGGCTTATTTTTCATTAAAATAAGTTAAAATTAGCTATTCTGAGCTCATTTACGCCTATTCCAGGCATATTTTTATCATAATTTTCTATACAAAATTCTTCCCAAAAATTACTGATGGGGGTAGCGGCCGGCTGATGGGGGGGGGGGTAGATCAGAGCCTGATGGGGGCCAACCCCCCCCCTCAGCCCCCCCCCCCTTTGCCCATGTCTGCCTCAGCCGACAGCTAGCCCCCTGAGGAATTTTTGGAAGCATTTTGTATAGAACAGGCGGCTGTTATTATCGCATTTTTCTAATTGTTAATGAAATCGAATGCGGTTTTTTGCCTGAAATGTCATATCCGGTCATGCCATCGGCCATTTTAGCGTATATTCGTGGTCGTAGCGCGAACTATAAAAAATGGTTGCCCATCTACAAAAAGCTTAAAAATACTAGAGAATAACTGATAATTCCCCTACTCACCCAAACGAAATTTCTGCACTAAACCAAAAAAAATCCCTCAACCTGGCAACAAACAATGATTGCCTCAGATCTAGGGAAATTCCCCCAACCAACCTGGCAACCCTGCTTTTTACGGTAAAGGTAAGTTTGGTAGCCCGAAAGTCTAATGCGGCCGGGCAGCGGCCGAAGGGGCGGGCCCGTTGCGCTGGTCACTGGCCGATCGATCGACCAGCCGGCACACGGCCACTGCCTCTGTTGTGGCCGGCGCCTCAAGGAGTTGAGCTGGCACATGGTACAGGGCCCAGGTCAATTAAGTCCGAGTCAATTACTAATTGAACAGACTGAGGTTAACTTAGGGGCACAGCGTTTCCGGTCGGTCCGAACGAAAAGGGTCGGTGTCAACCTTCGGGTATAACGCATCCGGTCAGACCTTATAAAAGCAGGAGTAGAGCAGCCGACTCAGAGGTATTAAGTGCTCTCTTGAACGCCGACTCCATAGTTTCGGCCGAGACGCTTGCATACGTGCATATTTGTCAAAGTGTCGCTTACGATGATGTACCCCAGACATCAACGGCGAGAACCTGATTTGGTGGACTTTATCCTCAATTATCATAGATGACAAAGCCGCTTTTGGAATTCGCAAGAGCTGCCGGCCGCCTCCCAGCACCGACAGCACATCAACTACAAGCGCTCCAACAGCAGCAACAAGCAGAAAACAGAATGGGACGCCCAGCCCAGCTCAGCATGCAGTTGTCGGCCAGTGCTGGAAACCAAACTGCAACGGTCATGTGATCATCCGGCCGAAAGGTTGAACAGTGGCACCGTTTCCGATTACTACCGCTGTCGTACTTGTGAAGGGAGCCGTAGCACGAAGAATGGCACTCTCAACCAGCTTCGACAAGACCCTGCTCAAGTGGTTTGTGGATCCGCACACGGGAGTGAACACTCAAACAATTGAGTGTTTCTGGGGCCTTTTCTTCGGCTGGTTGAAGAAATCAAGAGACAGTATCCGTTGATATAAAAGCATTTGTTGTTGATTGTAATGGAGAAATGATTGTGGAGTAATGATTGTTTGTGATGTTGAAAGCAATCTATAAATACTTGTTGAAAATGAAACTCTCCTAAAACAACGTTCCCATTCGAAAAACACAATTGCGTCTTCCTTATAATTGGCTTGCTTGCTATAATTAAACAGCGGCCGTGTGCCGGCAGGGCAGTCGATCGATCGGCCAGTGACCAGCGCAACGGGCCCGCCCCTTTGGCCGCTGCCCGGCCGCATTAGACTTTCGGGCTACCAAACTTACCTTTACCCTTTTTACCACCCTAAAATCAGAAAATACAGGTTTCTATATTAGATGGGGAAATATCACAAATGTGATCTGTATAATTGGGGCGGGGTACCTGGGGCGGTTTCTCAGGCACCGACGCCGACGTGTACTGTGTATCTTTCTTTCTTCACTAGCTAGCCAGTAGACGGTCAGAAAAACGAAGCAAACCGTCTGTCTAAGCTAAACAGCAACCAATTCGCGCAACACAACTTAATTGTAACGGCGTAGAGGTACATTCAGGCCTTAATTGGTTAGCTACATAAGTTAGTTGGGTGGGGCGCGGTCGGCTCACTCGTGTCTTGTCTAGTCTGTGTTGAGATGTTATCGTAGAAAAAATATATGCGCGATTACTTACCTAACCAATCATATGATGCAGCCGAGCGCCGATTGTCAGCCGATGCTGACACTATGCGCGGTATATATCTCGTAAAAAATTCTAGGTTGCCAGCTGCAACTGGAGCCTGTTTCTCCAATTTGCAAACGTTTACAAATCATTTCAGATACACACAAGTTAAAAAAGACCTGCATGCATAGGCCGGATTGCTTGATACCGGCATGGGGTCCTGGTCTATCCAGTCCGTGCAAGTCTGTAACTTTTATGCATTTGCGATGATTTGTAACTATTTGTAAATTGGTGAAACAAGCCCTTAGATGCCTAACCGACTACAGACATGGTGAATGATCTGAATTTTGAGCCTTACAAAAAATCATCACGCACTCGTTTTGGTGTTCTACATACACCAAACACGTTCTACAGGGTGTCCCACAAAAATGACAACATTTCTTTTTGCTGCCATTTTCGCAATTTTTGACCAAATTGTCTGAAATTTAAAACTTATGTGCAAAAAAAGTGGGAATTTTATGTGTTAAAATTTGGTGCATCAGGATTGACCCAGCCCTGAGAAATTCAACAATATATAAAATTTAGAAATTTCAATTAAATGTAGAAACGGCATCAAAAATGGAAACTTTTCTTTTTGCTGTATCTTCTTCAATTTTTGTCGGAATTGGATGAAATTTTGAATATATGCGCAGAATAACGGGTTGATTTGTAGATCAAAAGTTGGCGCATGAACCCAGCCCAGCTCTTGACATAAAACTCCCGATCACAATACAACGGCAACATTGATTTTCGCACCCCTTAGCTGTAATGAAGCTCCTGTAAGCGTAATTCAGTCTGTCACTCCAAACATGCTAAGAAATGTTTATGATGCTTATGGGAAACGGTTGCAGCAGTGTATTAACTCAAACGGAGATCATCTGGATGGTGTTCTTATTCCTCAGTTCTCAGAGTTTGCACGTTCTTCATTTTGCTGCAGTAAAAACGCTGATTTTCTTTAGTTTTGAAGTACTAGCGATATGGACTGATTAATGCCAGAACTTTTGACCTACAAAATATCTGCGCATATATTCAAAATTTCATCCAATTTCGACAAAAATTAAAGAAGATACAACAAAAAGAAAAGTTTCCGTTTTTGATGCTGTTTCTACATATAATTGAAATTTCTCAATTTTATATATTGTTGAATTTCTCAGGATTGGGTCAATCTTGATGCACCAAATTTTAACACATAAAATTCCCACTTTTTTGGCACTTATGTTTCAAATTTCAGACAATTTGGTCAAAAATTGCGAAAATGGCAGCGAAAAGAAATGTTGTCATTTTTTGGGACACCCTGTATCATGCACATCAGCGACGACGACAACAAATAAGGCAGTGATGTTCTGTTGTGATGTCCGCCGCTGACGAACCCAAAACATTATTATAAATGCAATAAAGGTACAAGCTTTCTTCGGCGCCCTTGTGCCTGTGATAACCGCGCACTCCACAGATTTACTTTAAAACAGATGGAAGGAAGCCACTGAAAAGTATTGAGAGCGCATGTGTGTCCAGTATGTATTGAGGAAATGGGTCTGTTTCTGTTGTTTTCGCTTCTGTCAACCATCCTAACCATCCTAAGCTTAGTCTTAGGTCCAGAATTTTCCTAGGTATCTGTTCAACGTCTAATTCAGTTCCAAGACTGTTTACCGTGAGGGGTAAATGGTCAGCAATCAGACTCAGTGGCGCGAAATTATTAGCAGCCCTTTTCATTCACCAGTTTGACCAAGCACCCTGTTGTAACTTTAAGCCGCGTTGGTCTAAGGCGCTCAAACTGCAAATTAAAATTACAATTTTGAAATAAGTGTGTTGAATAAATTAAATAGTTGAATAAGTGAAATTATAGTAAGCTTGAACCATGGCTTCAAGTAAGCAAGATAAGCATATTCTTGGTTGAACGCAATTTTTTATTTTCGAAATTTATGAATAACCCCCGTTTTTAGAAATTTTGTTTTGAACTGCACAGGGAAAACGTCTTTTGAGATACGGCTACTGCGATCTGCTAATGTACAGTTAGAGATCGCATTAACCGTGCCTTGTAATCGCATTAACCGTAGCTTGTCATCGCATTAACCGTGCCTTGTAACCGCATTAACCGTAGCTTGTCATCGTATTTAACTATCGTAAGACGGTCTATCTACAAAGATCTCATATAGCACATCGTTAATACGTTAAATGCGTTAAATACGAATCAACCAAAGCCATTCCAGAACGCAGTGCTGACTGTTGTAGCACGGTTAACGTGATCTGCTAATGCGATTGTTGCAGATGATCTGTAAATGTACATTAGCAGATCTCATTTAACGCATCATCAGTCAGAGGCGCTGCGCCGCATTATCACATCGTTACTACGCTAAATGCGATCTTGTTATGCGATCTGTATCTGTACTGTACGTTAACAGATCGCAGTAACCGTGTCTCAAAAGACGTTTTCCCTGTGCTGGTTATTTTGTGCACGTGTATACTTGCGCAGTGTTTTGATGTGTTGTTATCTAAAACATAAGAAGTTTTGATTGATTGAAACAGTTTGTTCCCGGAGAAACAGGGCGACAGTCGCCCTTTCGAGCGTTTAATCTGTCAACCCCTCTTTATGCATTATGCATTTATCCAAAGGTTTACGCACATATACAGTACCAACGATACTAATCGAGCAAACAGTAAGTTAAATACAAACAGAATATACGTATATGAAGTGTCTTGTGATTTTTTGCCTCTGTGTTGCGATACTAAGTGCTAAATAACTGTATACAAGCTTAGTAGAGATGTTCACGAGCCTAAAAATCGCGGCTCGGCTCGGCTCAATTGTGAGTTCTATTTAGGTCAGCTCGTTTCAGCTCGTTTGTACGCACCACCAAGCTCGCTCGAGCTCGGCTCGCGAGCTTTAAATTTGGCGGAAAGCTCGAAAAATTGAAAAGTAGGACCGTAAAATCAATACTTGAGGCTCTTCCTCACTAATTAGGTGATTTTTTCTATTTGATAGCTTAAACTAATGCAGCAAACATTGTAATTAAACGAATTTTACATCCAAAAGACAATATTTTCACAATTTTATTAAATTTTACACATCTTTAAGCTTGTAGCACAGCACGTTCTGGGCTCGGCTCGGCTCGGACCGCGAGCTTTCTAACCTTGATAAGCTCGCTCGATCTGGGCTCGCGAGCCGAGCCGAGCCGGGCCGAGCCGAGCTTTTTCAGGCTCGTGAACATCTCTAAAGCTTAGTGTAATAACGTACCTTACAATTTTTGGATTTTACGTAAAATTTTGAAGAGACCGGTGCACTGTTGCTAAGTCTGCATGCTACGTACAATACGTACAGCTAAAAAATTACACAACTCGCGGCGAAGGTGACCTACTTTTGTTGGCTTTGTTGGGCAACACCGGGGTTTTGGGCCCTTCTTTTAGAAGTTTTACGAACGCTAATCGAATGGACTTGTTAAAACGAAACACCACAAGCGGACTGAGACCTTGGTCGAAAAAGACACTCACTGGTATCAGAAAGTACCAGTTCGATTCAGGAGGGACCAATTTTGGGATGAGCTGAAAGGGAAAGGTGGCCACAACATGGAAAATTAGAATAAGACAGAATTGCCAACACAAACTAACATCGATAGACGAGTCCACCGTACTGTTTCTCGTGATGCTGTACAATTCTCTGAACACAAAACAGTAAAACAGACCTGGTACCAGAACCGAAGAAACGCCGAGAATCGTACCGTAGTAATCGGCGTACCAGACTACAGTATGATTAAGATTGTACGTACTAACCAATCGATCTATATCGTAATACAGAATACAGCAGTGCGTTATATACGGTACATTGATGAGCACATTGACAAACCACAGAGCTGTAATGATTTTGATGGTGTTGGCTCCGGAGAAAATGATTTCCAACATGTGAGGAAAACAAATGCCGATAAGTCTAAAACTTGTCGGTTTCGCGCTTTTATAAAAAATAGGGTAGAGGCTACATACTGTAAGTATAGCCGTCAATATTTACGCTGTGGACTGACGTAAGTGTATTGCCGTAAACTGCGTACAGTACGTCTCGTTATTCCGGACTTATTGGGTTAATCCGGTCCGGTTAGTCCCTCATGCCTTCCGGACAAGATTAGGCCAGGTTCAAATTTCCCCCCAGTTATATGAATCGTTCCAATCCGATCCGATCTGGCGGGGGGGGCGTACGATGTACAGCCCTACGATCAGACCTGCACGGTCCATTTCGTTACCCCTGATATCGTCATCTCGGACGTTTGCCCTTCTTTCACTGCCAAGCCACTCAAGCCATTCTGTTGGGCGCCAGGTACTAAGAGAGTGCCTGGCGTGGTGACGTCATGGTGCTGTCAGATCCCAACGACCGCCCGGCCGCAGGCACTAAACCGGTATTGGCCTTATTGCTGGTCTCTCAGACAGCTCCTGACGTCGTTGATCTTCCCTCCAACGCGGCATGCTTTTTGGAGCGGCTTTCGGTGCAACGGCAGATCCAGTTGGTTCCCATTTTACCTACTCACTGTAACCAGTTTTCGGTGGCCTGGGTGGAGCGTTGTGCCGACGACCAACTCTTTGCACTCAGAGGCAGCGAGCTACGAATTTTCAATGGAATAATGCTTTCTATTTCTATTGAGTTAAAAGTGATTTTGTTTGCCTTTTTCTTTTTTGGGGGTTAGATCCGATCCGATGTGCGGTGGGGGGACCTTACGGCCCTACGCTCAGACCTATGCGGTCCATTGCGCGACCCCCGTGTTAGGACAAAATTTATGCGCAATTTTTCAATTCAGACGAATTTTCAATGGAATAATGCTTTCTATTTCTATTGAATTGAGTTAAAAAGTGATTTTGTTTGCCTTTTTCTTTTTTGACGGTTCGATCCGATCCGATGTGCGGTGGGGGGAGCGATGCGCCGAGAGGATGAGCGCACGACGTCGCGCACAGTGGCTTTGCGGCCTAAACAACTACACCAACTGTGCCGGCTTTTTGGGGGTTATAATCATCTGAATTAAGCTTTTGCTTTTTATCAGGAGGTACTGATATGCAAATGCAACTAATAAAAACTGTCATTTAGGTCTTTGACCCGAAAAACAGTCTTTTAGCTTTGATTCGTTAAGGGGGCGTGCAAAAATTACGTAATGGTATTTTTGCCCATTTTCGGACCCCCCCTTCCCCCTGATAATCGCCCGTAATAATTTCCTGACCCCCCCTCCCCTAATTACGTAATAATTTGGCTACCCCCCCCCCCCGAAATTTCAATTTTTTGAAGAGTTAGAGCCGAAAATTTTCCGTTCAATTCTATGTAAAATGACGTTCTTATTAAAATAGCATCTGTATACAGTAACAATTGATAGTTATCTTAGTTTTCTTTATTGATGAGCTACAACTACGTACATGTACGTATAGTCTTAGTTTTACATAGATAGAAGCCATCATTGGATGGCGTTTTGTTACTGACGGGATGACGGATTGTATTGGAAGTGTTTTATACTGGGTTTTAGGGCTGCTTCAATATTGCTTGACTGATAATCGATAGTCATAAACCAGAGTTCGTGCGGGACCCGAAAGGTCAGGGAATTTGGTGTCCAGTCAGGGAAAAAATTGATAGCAGTAGAATCCTCTCTCTCCCAAAGGGCCCTGTCAGAGCTTTACACACCACCCTTTTGAAAATTGGACTTCTGACTTTCCACAACTACTACAACTTAACAGAATGCCGGTTAAATGCGTTTTTCAGAGCAAATTTTTTAAAAATTCTGAGCCTTGTTAGAATGTTGTCAATCTGATTGGTCGGGGAAATTTGACTTTGTTCAGCGAATTTTGCTCAGAAAAAGCCGCACGAACCGTGTAAAAGATCGAGTCGATAAGTGTTATACCCTTATATACTCTTAATAAGATGTCAAAGGTCACTCTTGCCATTTAGCATTTGAAAAATTGGAAAGCTCTGACGTAAACGGTAGCTACCTTCTCTAATCTAAACGTTCATCTAAGTGAAATCGAGAAAATTTAAGCCCAATGGCTTCAAATCGAGACTACAAGTACATGTACTACACATCAAAACAATTAAAATTATGGCCACTTTAGTGATTTCTGCACTTTAAAAAATTACGTAATGAAGTCGCCAACCCCCCCTCCCCCCACCGTAATGAATAGTAATCTTTTGGCGAACCCCCCCTCCCCCCTCATGCCATTACGTAATTTTTGCACGCCCCCTAATCCGGAAATTCGCTATCTGGACAAGAATGGCCGGACCCAACTTATCCTGATCAACGAGACATGACTGTAGCAGTGTAATAATGGCGGTCAAAACCTAGCCAGCTCGCTCACCTCTTACACGATAGCGCAAGTTGCTGCTCACTTTTGAAATGGTTATGCGCATATGTAAACAGATCATCCACGGAAGGAGGTTTGTAACTGATACGTGCGTGCACAACTTCGTTAACAGAGAGTAAAACCGATCTTTACCTATTAGCTGCCATTACTAGCAAGTGCATACACAAGCCAGACCATGAAAAGGCGATGAGAATAGGCAGCCAAGCGTCCATTAAAGGGGGACGCCAGCTGCTCAGGTAACAGACAGCTCCGAAGCCCCACGACAGGCAGCCGATCAGGTCGGATGCAGACAAACTCATAATCAACGTCTGTCCGGACTTTTTGCGCCATTTGCACTTGAAAAGAACACTGAGAAAAATGGCCGTCTGCCCTAGCACCCCAGTTAGGGTGAGACCGAGCACTAGACCAGCCATTGCTACGGCGTTTGCCATCTTTGGCACTAACACAGACTTTGGTCAAGAGAGTGTTATTGCTACTTCAGGGTGCAGTGGTTCAAGAGTTTCGATCTGATACTAGCCTGGGGTGAGAGGTTTGAGGAAGCGCAACGGCGTAAGGCGGAAAGTGCCTAATGGAACTTACTTTGGGCCCATTGTCTTCACTGCGTTACCTGGTCAAGTAATCATGTTTACGTGTGACAGGTCGTACCTACGTACTGGGGTAATTATAGTTCTGTAATGAATAAGTATGTATCAACTCGAACACAACGTTTGCTACAGCGTTATTTCGAGTTGAATTTATGGCAGACCATACCACATGTCGCTGGATTTTTCCGTGGGTGGTTTTTTCAAATCCCAAATGAGGTTTTGGGACCAACTCTGAAGTGGGTTTTACGACCTTTTTTAGAATTCCGGTGCGAAAAACGGCTTTGAAAGCCAAATTGGACCGAAAAAAGCTTTAAAAAGCCTGTTTTTGCGTTAAAAATGCCTTAAACACCCTGTTCTGGTTGAAGAAAATTTCGTAAAACAATATTGAAGCAACAAATGCAACAAAAACCTCGTTGCACTCAAATTCGGTATTGAATATGAGTTTCAGCGATAAAATTCAGTTAGAAATGCGTTTTTGAACTAAAAATGGTCCAGAAAACCATACTTTTGGTTCTTAATCAGGCTGAAGGCCCTGTTTTGGGTTATAAAATTACTGAAAACTCTATTTTGTGATTTGAATGCAGTTCAAGGTAACCTGAAGACCCTAATTAGGGTTTCAGAGTAACCTAAAAACTACAGTGCGAGCAATACCTGAAAAACCCAATACCCCAATACCCAATACCAGACATAGGCTAGCATTTCGGCTGAGGGGGGTGTAGAATTTCCAATTCCTGAGGGGGGCTGAGGGGAGGGGGTAGGAGCGCCTGAGGGGGACTGAGGGGGTGGTAAGCCAAAAAGTCCGATTTTTGGCTAAAATTAAGGTTTTTTTGCTTATTTTTTATTAAAATAAGTTAAAATAAGCTATTCTGAGCTCATTTGCACCTAATCCAGGCATATTTTTATCATAATTTTCTATACAAAATTCTTCCAAAAAATTCCTGAACGGGGTAGCGGCCGGCAGGGGGGGTAGGTCAGAGAGTGAGGGGGCAACCCCCCTCAGCCCCCCCTTTGCCCATGTCTGCCCAATACCAATACCAATACCCGAGACCCCCAATACCCAAAACCCAATACTATTGCGTAAGGGGGCGTGCAAAAATTACGTAATGGTATTTTTGCCCATTTTCGGACACCCCTCCCCCCGGATAATCGCCCGTAATACTAAACTAAAAAACGAACTAAAAAATGGTCCAGAAAGCCATACTTTTGGTTCTTAATCAGGCTGAAGGCCCTGTTTTGGGTTATAAAATTACTGAAAACTCTATTTTGTGATTTGAATGCAGTTCAAGGTAACCTGAAGACCCTAATTAGGGTTTCAGAGTAACCTAAAAACTACAGTGCGAGCAATACCTGAAAAACCCAATACCCCAATACCCAATACCAGACATGGGCTAGCATTTCGGCTGAGGGGGGTAGAATTTCCAATTCCTGAGGGGGCTGAGGGGAGGGGGTAGGAGCGCCTGAGGGGGGCTGAGGGGGTGGTAAGCCAAAAAGTCCGATTTTTGGCTAAAATTAAGGTTTTTTTGCTTATTTTTTATTAAAATAAGTTAAAATAAGCTATTCTGAGCTCATTTGCACCTAATCCAGGCATATTTTTATCATAATTTTCTATACAAAATTCTTCCAAAAAATTCCTGAACGGGGTAGCGGCCGGCAGGGGGGTAGGTCAGAGCGTGAGGGGGCAACCCCCCTCAGCCCCCCTTTGCCCATGTCTGCCCAATACCAATACCAATACCCGAGACCCCCAATACCCAAAACCCAATACTTGCGTAAGGGGGCGTGCAAAAATTACGTAATGGTATTTTTGCCCATTTTCGGACCCCCCTCCCCCCGGATAATCGCCCGTAATAATTTTCTGCCCCCCCCTCCCCGAATTTACGTAATAATTTGGGTACCCCCCCCCCGAAATTTCAATTTTTTGAAGAGATAGAGCCGAAATTTTTGAGTTCAATTCCATGTAAAATGACGTTTTTAATCAAATAACATCTGTATACAGTAACAATTGATAATTTTCTTAGTTTTCTTTATTGATGAGCTACAACTACGTACATGTACGTATAGTCTTAGTTTTACATAGAAAGAAGCTATCATTGGGTGGCTTTTTGTTAAAGTTGAAACCAATGTGTTTTATCATAGATTTTAGGGCTGCTACCATATCACTTGACTGATGATCAATGGTCATAAAACGGAGTTCGTGCGGGACCCGAAAAGTCAGGGAGTCATGGAAAAGTCAGGGAATTTTAAAAAATTCAGGGAATTTGGTGTCCGGTCAGGGAAAAATTTGATAGAGTAGAATCATCTCTCGCCCAAAGGGCTTTACACACCACCCTTTTGAAAACGGGACTTTTGACTTTCCACAGCTACTACAACTTTAAATTTTACCCTTAGAATACCGTTCAAATGCGTTTTTCAGTCAATTTTTAAAAACTTCTCACCCTTGTTCTCACTCTGATTGGTCAGGGAAAGTTGACTTTGGTCAGGAAATTTTGCTCTGAAAAAACTGCATGAACCCTGTAAAAGATCAAGTCGATAAGTGTTATACCCTTATAAACTCTTATCAAACAGATGTCAAAGGTCACTGTTACCATTTAGCATTTGAAAAATTGGAAAGCCTTGACTTTAAACGGTAGCTATTCTCTAATCTAAGCGTTCATCTAAGTGAATTGAGAAAATGTAAGCCCAATGGCTTCAAATCGGGACTACATGTACATGTACTGTACGTAAAAACAATTAGAATTATGACCACTTCAGTGATTTCTGCACTCTAAAAAAATTACGTAATGAAGTCGCCAATACCCCCTCCCCCCACCGTAATGATTAGTAATCTTTTGGCGAACCCCCCCTCCCCCCTGATGCCATTACGTAATTTTTGCACGGCCCCTAACTGAGCCAAAAATTGCATTTCAGTGAAAAGGTACATTCCACTGGTGTACACAGGATTTCTTTCACAGGGAATAAAATTTTGAAGAGGCCTGGTTGGGCCATGGTCCAACCATGGCGAGAGATTTTGAAAAATTAGCCTTTAAGAAAACATTTAGAAGCCGTTCCAGTTTTAGTCCGTACATGATCTACTGTATTACAGTGTTTCTTAGTTTCGGTGGATTTTTTCTCTTACTCCACCGGAAAGGGTGTACCAAACCCGCACCCCTGGGTACACTACTAATACATTTTGTATCACTAAAATGACAATTTCAATTGAATCACAAACGTTTATCTTAGATAAGAACAGAGAAATGGTGTACTTAGAAAAGCGGACAGTATAAGACATTCTTTAACCTTTAGTTTATTGACGTAAAAACGGCTTTCTATACGTACTGTAATCATCGGTCAATCTTTTCAATTTTTTCTGGGTCAGTTTTTCAATTCAACAGCAATTTTTATAGGTCCTAATTAGTATTGGGTATTGGGGTATAAAAACCCAATACCCAATACCAATACCTGGAAAACACCCCCAATACACCCAATACCAGTTCGCACTCTACTAAAAACCCTGTTCAGAATTTCAAGGTAACCTTAAAACCCTGTTTAGGATTTCTAAGCCTTACAAAAACCCTGTTTAGGATTTCAAAGAAGCAAAAAACCCTAATTAGGGTTTGTAAGCATCCTGCACTCTATTTAGGATTTCTATGCCTTACAAAAAAACCCTTATAGGATTTCTAAGCCTTTACTTCTAAGCCTTCTACAGCCTTATTTACACAGTTTGTTAGACAACTATAGTCAACTGTCTGGTACTAAGCTAAAATCACTTATGCAGACGCATAAGCAAGCATGTATGTAGCAGACGTAGGTGTCATTTTAGAGGACTGTTCAAATCACAGTATCCGTCTCACCACGTGCCTTTGATCTTGAATCACGTTTACGCCAAATATCGCCACGCCGCAGATGGACGCGCCGCGCTGCGCACGTCATATTGATAGCAAGGAAAGGATTGCATATGGATGAGGGTAATTTTTCTTTGTATCGTATCTCATGCACTTTTACCAGCGCCTTACCCTAGCGTTATCCTGAGCTAAAGACTTAGGTACCTTCTAAGCCTAACTTGATCTCTTTAGCCCAGATTTCGCCGCGAGCAAAAAGTATTCTATATAGGTATAGGTATTTTCCGCGTTGTGCCGAATTGCCCCACCGGTGGGGTAATTCGGCACATGAATAAAATCGAAAAGGAATCGCTCGCCATTCGTTGTAGAATGGTCGGAATGGCTTCAAACCTTTTGCACAGTGTAACTAAGAAAAATTGAAAAATTCCGGACCGAAAATCAGGTTACTGCTGCTAAGTTGGGCCGAGATATTTTTGAAAAACTGAAAATGGTGTGCCGAATTACCCCCGGCTTACCCTATATAATACCTACCGAAGACAGAGTTTTAGGGGGTAACGCTAATCTGGAGAAAGTTGGGTTTTATTTGCTTCAGGATGCCAGAATGAGCGAAGCAAAACAGTGTCAAGTGTGTAAGAGCGCGGCACACCGCTACAAATGTCCGAAATGTTCGGTGCTGACCTGTTCAGCTGAGTGCTGCAAGAAGCACAAGAGCTCAGCTAACTGCGATGGTCAGCGACCAGCTTGGGTTCCACTGGAGGACTTCGACCTTAAAAAATACGACCAACAAAAACTGAACACCGATTTTCAGTTTTTGGCCTCAGCCGACAAAACCCTGACTGGCGCAAAAGAAAAAGCAGCTGTCGTATTTGGCAGCAAAGTACCCGACTTCAACCAGAGAAGACAGCTGCAAGCCGAATGTCGGCGGCACTTCCGCAAGGTTTTCTTGAAGTTGATGCCAGTCGGATTGCAGAAGGCCGGCGAAAATCGGAGTTACTTTGAGAAGTTTTCGGGAACTGTTTTTTGGTCGATTCAGCTGCAATTTGACGGTTATTCGGTGCTCGTTGGTGGTATTCCGGAAACGCTGACAGTCGGCACTTTGGTCAAACAGTTCCTGGCGCCGAAAAAATTCGGTACTATCGCTGCCGATGTGGACTTTGAGCCGCAGAAGATTGGAAAATTTATCCAGGCTGGGATTGAAGCTGTCAAAGTGCTTATGAAAGCTGAGAGTTGCTCGGAAATTAAGTAAGCATGGCAACAGACACCCGTTTGGGATACATGTACGTGGTTACTAGAGTGCGAACAATATCTGAAAAACCCAATACCCCAACTCCCAATGCCCAATACCAATACCTGAGACCCCCAATACCCAATACTTGTGTAGCTGGGCCAAAAATTACATTTCAGTGGACAGGTTCCAGTTGTGCACACAAGATTTTTTGGCACTGCGATTAAAATTTTTGAGAGGCCTGGTTGGGCCACTGCCCAAGCAGGTCGAGAAAATTTTGAAAAAGTACCCTTTCAGAAAGCATTTAGAAGCTATTTTGGGCGAAAATTAGCAGAAATTAACAGTTTTGGTAGTTAATATTTCGTAATTCAGTCGTGTTTCTTATTTCCGGCGAATTTTTTCCTAACTCGGTTGGAAATTGTGTGCACCACCGCAATAGCCATGGGTACGGTACTGGTACATTATGGTGACATTTCTAATGTATTTTAGATAAGAACAGAGAAATTAATTACTGGTGTAGCGCTTAGAAAAGCGTACACTTTAGGAAATTCTACTAACGTTTAGTTGATTTAACGCGAAAACAGCTTCCTAAACCGAATCATCGATCAACTTATTCGATTTTTTCGGATCAGTTTTTCAGGTAAACATCGATTTTCCTCTATTTTTACCTGTCCCAGTTAGTATTGGGTATTGGGGGGTAAAAACCCCAATACCCAATACCTGAAAACACCCCAATACACCCAATACCCAATACCAGTTCGCACTCTAGTGGTTACCCCACCTAAAAACCACCCCAGGTAGATTAGGCACTCCCAAAATACAAGTACTAGTAGCGGCTCCAGTACCAGCAAACAGACATGGGCTAGCATTTCGGCTGGGGTATGTAAATTTTCAAATCTTGAAGGGGTGTAGCGGCGGCTGATGGGGTTGAAAGGAGTCTGATTTTTGGCTAAAATCAAGGTTTTTGGCTTATTTTTCGTTAAAATAGGTTAGAATAAGCTCATTTAAACACCTGATCTAGGCATAATTTATCATTATTTTCTCTACAAAATTCTTCCGAAAATTCCTGAGGGGGTAGCGGCATACATGGGCCGGAAAAATCCGGAAGGCGTGTTGAGGAGGTAGCTTCGGGGGTCCCACAAAAGTCCAAAAATGACTAAAAAAGCGAAAATTTTCTTTATTCGGGTGGCGAGAAGGGGTATGAACGATCGAGGGTGGAGTATTGGCCGGCGAGGGTGGGTTAAACCCCCTCGCCCCCGGCCCATGTATGGTAGTGGTATGGTGGTAAACGCAGTTTATGATTTTTAATCTTGTTTCTGAAATAAACCATGCTAAAATGCATTTTAAGGTTTTCAGGGTATTTACCCCTATAGGGTGTTTCGCCCAGCCCATCTGGTGATAGGCAAACCGTCTACCCTATCCTCCTGCGCTGCCCGCCCCGCCCCTGTATAATGACTACCCTAACTACTGCCTTTTTAGGTATTTTGAGCTGGATATGACCAAGTCGCTTAAAGAAAATTTGTACGGGTGTACGGTGGTGGAGTACCCCAGATTAACGGTGATTCTATCGGACGAGATCACTCAATACAGCGTAATCTCCAAGTCAGAAGTACCTGCTCCCTCTGTTCATAGAGAACGGGAACCCAACAGATCACACAATTTCCAGTTTGAACGGCAAAAGCCGTACCGAAGAAATTTTGGCCCTCAAAAGCAGGTACATTTGGAATTTCATTGCTCGTCAAAACTTGATTTTCGATTTCCAAAGTTCTCGAAAGTTTTTGAAGTGTTTGCGTGTGATGGACAAAAATTGTTAAATGCAAAAAATACCGCCCAATGTGGGGCTCGAACCCACGACCGTTGGATTAAGAGTCCAACGCTCTACCGACTGAGCTAACCGGGCGTGTTTAGTGTGGTTGTAATGCGGCCTTAAACCAGCTGACACGGCGGCATTAATTTCAGCGTCAGCCTCCTCCTAAATGGGAGCCTCCAAGCGACGACGTAAACTTGGCCCAACTTCCTTCACTGAAGCGCATTCATTCCCAACCGCCTCCGCCCCCGTTTCCGAAAATCCAGTCGGGTATGAAGAAAAATCGGCGGGAACCCATATTTGACCCGCTGCCTATCACAGCCTGGACTGATACAAGACTTCAAAACGACATCCAGTCGGTGATTCCGCCACCGCCCGTTCTTGCTCATACTCCTAAAATGAAAGATGAGTCGAAAGTTGTCGATTTTTTCGGATTGTATGGCTCTGATGACTCTGATTAGTAGTTTAGTTTAGGGATGCAAATGGTATAAAAAATACCAAATACCAAATACTAGATGGTATTTTCTATACCAAATAATACCAAATAATTCCAAATAGTTGATAACAGGTCGCTAGCTGTTTGGAATGAGCGCAAAGTCATACTTTTGGTTTTTTTCAGCAAAAATATATAAGTATAAGTAAATACATAAGAGTTATTGTTGCATCTAAAAGAAATCTAGTCATGCCGAGAAAGAAAACGAGCAGAATTTGATGGTTTTTCACTTACTTGGGAAATGGGCAAGCACATTGTGACGTTTGCGGTTTAGGCTCGGTCTCGATAAAAGGGCCGTCCATAAACGACGTCGTACCAAAATCCCGATTTTTCGGACCCCCCTTCCCCCAAAATCGCCTTGCGTCGTTTCATGGGGCCCCTCCCACTTTTTGAGAATTTTCCATGCATGGCTGTTTGTTATAAGCTACACTGGTCAGAATTCTTTAGTGTTTTTTGCTCAGAAACGGTAAAGAGACGTCTAATAGAGAGAAAACTCTGAACAGAAGAGCTGTGACATGGTATACAGTCGCAAAATATGCAGAATTTATCGCTTCAAAGCTAACTGTTTGGTTATTTAAACTATTTGGTATTATTTGGTATTATTTGGTATAAAAAAATACCAAATACCAAATAATACCAAATACCTAGAAAATACCAAATAATACCGAATAATACCAAATAATACCGGATACCATTTGCATCCCTAGTTTAGTTTAACAGAAGAAATCGATAAAGTTGCACTATTGACATTTGGTCTCGCCTGATTGCATGGAAGTCTGCTCTTTACTCTCTATATCTACCGAGTCTGTTATCTTCAAATGTTATGTTACGTTGTGTATAAACGTAGATGTTAATGCTGACCTGGCCTGACAAGGAAAATTTGCTGATCTGAAATCTTGACCGTTCCTCTTAAGAAATGCACTATTTGTGTGAAACGTCGGTGTCGATCGAGTTTTTGGTAGAAATCTTGGAGAGGCAGACTGGGCAAAAATTGCAATTGGAAAGTTTTTCTGCCAAACGCATTGGAGTGGGTGAAGGATTTCTGTCAGCTGTCGTGCTTGTCACGTTCAAATGGAAACGACCAACCGAACATGAGGCACCAGAAAAAGTTGTGTTTAAGGTCAGTTGGGCTGGTGTGTACTGTATATTCCGTACCATGTGGTTTTATCCGCCTTTTTTCTATGTTCTGGCTTTCCCACGTGCAATGATATAGCTGCTATGTATAAGGTAAGTTTCATTCTGTCCTAAAAAAGCGCCCGATTTTGTTACTAATACTGCTACCTTCAGGATGTGAACATCATAATTACATATTGAAGAGTCCGCAAGTATCGGGTGCGAGTGGATCGCTGAGCAGAGAGCTGGAAACGTGGCTGCCCTCTGCGCACCACTGCGAGGCGGCACTGTATGAAATGTTCAAGTCCATTCCAAATTTGTGTTTGCCTAAGATCTACTACACGCGGCCGGTCTCCGCTGAACAAAACGGACTCATTGTCATGCAGTACCTAGAAGGCGCGCCGGCCAATGGTGTCCAGGGACTGTCCCTGAATCAGGTTCTCAATCGTTTTGCTACATTTCGTCAGACAGACACGAACTCGCCTAATAATTGAGGTGGGGAAAGCGTGTACGTGTAGGAATACCGTTTCTTTAATTTGTAAATCGTTTGTTCGTTTGTCATTGGCCTTTTTCTGATATGGTTGTACTAACGTCTGCTCAAAATGATTGGCGATAGCGGCAAAAACTAACTTTTATAACGCCTAACTTTTTTAGATCATAGCATATCATACTTCGATGGCAAATTAAGCAGGGCTATGCGATGCGAATATCAGATCAACGGTTCCACGCAGTTTAGAATGTGTTTTTCGGTAAAAACCGTTTTTTTGGGAAAATCAATTTGTTATAGAAATGTCAAGTCTCAAAATGGACTCCAGGTTCTTATTCCTCATACAGTTGCAAGTTTGCTGATATATACATGTTTGGGGATTCTTCACTGCTTGTTGTTCTAGGTGAGAGAAATTAATTGCGCACATAAAATTGCCCCAGAGGAGTCCCCCTCAGGCTTGCTTTAACCTATTTTAGAGAAAAATAGGCCTGAAAACCTTGATTTTAATAAAAAAATAGGACTTTTTAGCTTACCATCCCCCCTCAACCCCCCTCAGACGCCGCTGCCCCCCTCAGTATTCGGAAATTTACGTACCACCCCTCAGCCGAAATGCCCAGTCTGGCCACCGCCAATCATTTTTGAACAGAGTTTAGTTACACTTCAATTGTAAGCTCTGTTTTCACCTACATTGTATTTAGGTGTACTCGGCGACCGGTGCACTAGCCAAACTGCATGCGGCTGCATTCCAGTTGAAAACGGATTGGCAGAGTAGCTTCATAGTGAAGGCGGAGGAGTGGAAGCCGATTTTGAGTGGCTGGGCGGCCGAGCCGATGCTCAAGCTGCGGCCCTTCCAGCCCGAGTTTTGCCATCGCGTGCTCACTCGATTTGTAGAGTGGTTTGACGCAGACACTGCCTTTCAGTTGATGAATCACTCTCACGAGCAACTGGGTAGCAGTTTTTTACCGTAGTCATCATATTACGTATATGTTGCAGTTCCGGGCCGGGGGAAGGTTTTACCGCAGGATTACCTAGATGGGGTCCCAGAGTGTTTTCGCCCTGGGAGGGGGTCCAACACAAGTTTCAAAACGCCTATAAATGCGTTTTAGCACGTTTTTCAATAAGAAGGCTAAAATAGTTTTTTAAGCTGGCAAATAGCGTTTTAGAGGTAAAACAAACAAAAATGACCGAAAGATCTTCTGAAACCGCCGATTTCTCTTAAATATCAGCAGCGGAAACGCCAAATTCGGTTAGGTACCAAAGGCTTTCTAAGCGGATTTTAAGCTAAAAATTATTGATTTCTGAGCCGGAGCCGCCACTTATCAGTTGTATTTTTGGGTCGGGTGCCTCAAAATTGTCTTTTTTTCAGGTCTGCCAAACCCCTAGTGCATGTATGGTAGTGATTGATTCAATTGTCTTGTCATTAGAGAACCGAGCTTCAGGCATTCCGGCAGTACCTGTGCACGGCGACCTGTGGAATCCGAATTTCTTCTGGGAAGAGAAGGACGGACGAGCTATGGATAAGATCGTGGCTGTGATTGATTGGCAGTTGGCCCACCCCGGTAATACAGAGTGTCTAAAAATGGACACATTTCTTTTTGCTTGCCGATACCGCAGACTTACAGTAGGTCAAATTGGCTGAAACATTGGTGCCAAATTAAGGGAAATTTTGTGTGTTAAAGGGAAATTGGAAAACTCAACGAAACTGTGGGATATTTGATGTGTTGAAATTTCATGCATTGAAATGGACACAGTCTTGAGATAATAAGGATACTCTGAAGATCTGTTTTTCTGTTCTGCTCATTCAAAAACAGATATTCAGGAGTTCTTCGGTTTGTCAAGACTGAATTGCATGCAGGAAATTGTGACACAAAATATCCGACAGTTTTGCTGAGCTTATCCAATTTTTAGGTCATTTGGCAAAGAGTTACGCAAATGGCAGCAAAAAAAAGAAAAGTTTACATTTTATAGCTATTCCTCTTGGTACTAAAATTTACAAATTTCAAATATTCTTCAATTTTTCAGGATTGGGTCCAGCCTCGTGCTTTAACACACAAAATTTCCCCTATTTTGGCACCTATGTTTCAAATTTTAGCCAATTTGGTGAAAATTTGCGGAAATGGCAGCAAAATGAAATGTGTCAATTTTTTTAGACACCTTTAGAAATTACCGTACTGTAGTCATTTTGGAGAAGAGCTAGCGGCTTGTCTTAAAATGATTCGCTTCTTATTTGGTTCTCTGCCCGCATGTTTGTGTTCTTCAGCGGCTGTGCGAACAAAATGGTCAGTGTTCGCCTAAAATAATCTAAACGTTTTTGTAGGTTGTCTGACGGAGGATTTGGGTTGTATGCTGGCCAGCAGTGTGCCGGGCGACCTGAGAAGGAGCCATACAGATAGAATTTTGGACTTTTATTACGAACAGCTCTGTTCATTTATGGATGGCACTGCGCCATTTACTTTGAGTCAATTGAAAAATGCCTACAAAGTCACGTTGCCAATTGGAATGATGTTAATGGTCTTTTCGCTGCCTTTTTGGCTCGAACATTCCAGTATGCAAGGTGAAAATAGAGACAAGCTTTATCCTGTCATCATGAAGAGAGCTGAGGATATAATTGATGATGTTCTGGGGTTGTATCGCAGTAACTACTGATTGATTGTTGTGTTGTGCGCGGTTGTATTTTTGCAGTTGTTTCAAACAGTACATTTCCGATAAAGTTAGTCTGTGATGCGTACATCTGTCAAGATAGAATGTTGGTCATTTCAATACTTACACAGATCAATTTAGATTTTCTCCTCTTTGTACCGCATTAGAGTAGACCATAGATGGAATCAATTTGCGGTACGCCCTTCACCATAAATTGGTTGGAAGAAATTTTGCATCCGCCTTCGGTGACCAATCAAAACTTGGCCGACTGGGAAGCTCGACCAATAGGCGCAGGAGAGGGCTGTTTCGCCAAGCTAGTCAGCGTCAATTTGGAGTGGCTTTCTGGTGACAATGAACGGTTCACTCGTACTGTTGTTCTTAAAGTGTGTTCGCTGCGAACTTGTAGTACTGTTTGTTCTTAAGCAGGCAGGAATTTCTCGACTAACGGTATCGGTTTAAGTTGAAGTTGATACCTTATTTGGCACCGAACCGGTATCGTTACTCCCTTTTGTGTCTAGAAATCTCTGACTCTAAAACTGCACAGATTCCCTGTTCGGACGCAACAAGAAACCCTGTTATAAATAAAAATTTGCCTGCCATGGAAGCTTGGGCTTGTGCGGCGCATCACAACGAAGGCAAAACATACGAGCTCTTCTCCAGATGGGACCTTCCACTGCCTAAACTGCACTTCTGGCAAGACTTCAGCCCTTCGCAACTGGGTGTTCTGGTGATCGAACACATTGTAGATGGAGTGAAAAAGAAAATCAAACAGAATTTTTCTTTAGAACAGGTTGCTACCATTACTGTTTTGAATATATTACTGTACATTTTCAAGGTTTTTTCTGTGGCGGATGGACTGGCAAAAATTCACGCCCAGTCTCTGAATTCGTCAGACTGGGTGAAAGAGCTGGATGTCAAACGCATCAAAGCTCCGTGGGTCGAAGTTCTGACACAAATTCCGCACGACACCGAACGAACTCTGAAGCCTCTTCTTCCGGAATTCTACAAATCCGTACTGACACCTGTTCTGGCCAAGTTCGATGCCGAACAGATTTACCGCTGGCAGTTCGAGTCAGAACTATGTCAGTTTACCGATTATCAGCTTAGCTCAATTGCACGAATTCTAGATTCACTTTTTAACCCCTCTCAGTCAGCATGCGCTGCCGTATAAGACGAGATTTAATAAAGATACAGTAGCGTACCCGCCATACTCCACCCGAAAAATTGGGTAAAAATCAGAGAAACGAATACATTATTATCTACAACTGTCTATTTTATGCTTATACGTTTTAAGGCGTTTTGAAGGCTAATTTTCGAAAATTTCTCGTCCTACTAAACTCTGCAAACTACTAACACTGTTAATTGCATAATCCTGGGCACGCCACTGCAAAAGCCGACATATCGATGTCGAAAAATGTCGGTCTCCGACAATTTTGTCGGGCCAATATGTACTCCGTGTTGATGAAATGTCGGCCACAGAAAGAACGGCATAAACTATCCTGCATTATTCTGTTTTGCACTAAAAATATCTTAAGACATTCCTAGCACTGAATCTTCGGCCGCCGACAGAAAAGTTGTTCAATTTATTGCAGAACGTTTTTGTCGAGTTTTGTCGGCGACATAAGATGTCGCTGCGGCGTGTTGGCCCGTTCATGCGTTGAACATGTGGGCCGGACAGAAATGCCGGCGACCGACATTTTTAGCTGCGCCTTTTATGTACGCTACGCACATACGTAGCCTGAATACAATACAGTACATACAGTATGTACGGACGGTACCAAGTGTATCTTGTTTAGTCGACTTACCACCAGTTCTGGTGCATGGTGATGTTTTTTCTGGCAATCTCTTCTTCCAATCCCACAATTCCTCTAAACTTCAGGTTTTCATTGATTGGCAGTTAGCCCATCCAGGTGGGAAATGACGTTTCCTCTTAATATCCGCAGTTAACATAGAAACCTTTTAGGCAATTGTATGGAAGACTTAACAAATCTGCTAGTCTGCGGCCTTTCAGGTGAAGTTAGACGAGAAGTAACTCCTAAAGTGATTCAGTATTACTTTGAACGGTTGTGCAAACACACTGACAACAAGCCGGTTTTCTCTCTTGATCAAATCTGGATGTTGCATAGGGAAGTACTGCCTTTAACGATGATGTACATGGTGATTGGAGCGTCCATGTGGGGGGATATGTTCGGGCCGGATGATTCAGAGATCTTGAAGCGATTGAGTGATAAAACCAGAATGATCATACAAGATGCCTGGCCTGGTTGTATTGATTGATGAATTGTATTTAATCAAGTCTGTTTAAAAATGCAACACGGTTATTTTTCCCTGCAGTGTCACCTGCATTTCTTATCTTAGTAATACTATATAGCAAAAGACATCCAGTTTTCACCAAATGAACATTCACTGTATTCAGCATGACGGACCAAAAAATCGCTGACACCTCATTAACAATCGACTGGTTGTCCGATTTGCTCAGAAAACGGGCTGATCTCAAGGTTGACCTCGAAAAATGGGAGGCCAAAGCGATTAGTCAAGGCAAAGGTTACTTATCGACAATCGTATCTGTTTCCTTAAAATGGCAACTACCTAATCAACTTCTTCCGAATGAAGTTGTACTTAAAGTACAGAAGGGATTTCTTCTCTTTCCCCTATACAGACTTTTTATGGGCAACATAGTAGTGTGCATTGCAGATTCCAAATACGGCAGCAGCAGCATCGGCGTTAACTAACGTAAAACTAGATGACTGGCTAACGTTCGCGCATTCTCACGAGTGCCAATCGTACGAACTGCTGAAAGATGGTGCTGTGCCGGTTCCAAAACTGTTTTATTCGCAAACTATTAGCGATGGTCGATCTGGCGTGCTTGTCATGGAACATCTAGCCAACGGTGCTACTGGGAACTTCGTGGATGGGCTTACAAGAGAACAGGTACACTTACACCAGCACCGGTAGAATAGAAACAAATGATTTTTCCGTTCAGCTCACCTGAACGGAAAATTTTTTAAAAACATTGCAAGCCAACAAGCTGACATTTTTTCCGGCAAATTTGTCAGCCACTACAGTTTCTACAGAAGAAACTTTAGACAAATTTACAGAATAAATGGCAAAGAATTGAGCTCACAGAAGCGTTTCAAATTTTTCCATTCAGGTGAGCTGAACGGAAAAATTGTTTGTTTCCACCAGCACAGACCGGACTAACTTGCGAAAAAGTAAGTACTGTAGAAGTGCTTTCAGGTTTATTCGGTTAGCACCGGATTGGCTAAAATTCATGCTCACTGCCTCACGTTGAACCCGACAAACTGGAACTCGATCTACCACGTGGACGATTTGCACCACAAGACGTTGAGGACTGAGCTGCTAGCTGCAGTTGTGGACAGAGTTGGACAATGTCTCAAGTCTTTTCCTTCTTTAGCCTGTGCCAGATCTATGGAAGCGGTTTTGCAAAAGTTCGACAAATACTTCATGTACGAGATGCCGTTTGAGGTGCATTTAGATTTGGGTAAGCTCTATTGTAGGTACTGTTAAAGCGCAGAGCTAATATTCTGCTTGCAGGACTGCCCGCAGTACTGGTCCATGGTGATTTATGGGCCAACAACGTCATGTTCGTTCGTGATCAGAGACAAAAAGCTGGTTCCAAACTGATAGCTATGTTCGACTGGCAGTTATCCCACCCTGGTTTCTTAACTTCTCTAATAGATTTTTGACCTCTAGTCAAGCAGATTTTAGGCAATTGCATGGAAGACTTGTGTGTGCTTTTGTGTGTCAGCTGCTCCGGCAGATTGAGACATGAGGAGTGCGGTAAACTGCTGCGTCACTACTACAAGAGTTTGTGCGAGCTGATGGACGACCAAGTACCATTCAGCTTCGGCCAAGTGGAGCAGGCATTCCAGCGATCCTTGCCCATCGCCTTAATGTTTTTCGTGTACTCTGTGCCTTTATGGCAGTCCATGGCTGATGTCAGTCAGTCCGTTGATCCAAAACTCTCGGTCGATGTCTTAGTGGAACGACTGCACATGCTAATTGAAGACGTTTGGCCCGATTGTTACAGAGAGTAACTTGCAGTTTCTGATTGTTCTCTTGAGTGATTAATTGAATTGCAAGTGTATGTATGGTTGTGCAACAGTTTGATTCTCAAACTTACTTCAAACAACGTATCTGTGATGTACTGTAGTTGCTCATTTTACAGTCTCTACGAACTTGACTTTTCGTGAAATATAAAGGATAATTGAGTTTATAAGAAAGATGCTAAAGACAGACTGGTTATAACCTTATCCAGTGTATCTACCGATGGTCCGCGGACAAAGCAGTTTCGTTCCTGTATCCCAGAAGGAAATGCTTTACATATTAGTGTAATAATTTTAAGATTTGACTGAATCAATACGTTCGCTTAAATTTAGCTAAAAGCCTCAGAGAGTATTGTTGCAGTCCTTGTTCGTGACACTGCGCACGTTACTCTGCTTTCTGTGCTTTTTCAAATAAGGTACATTATAATTATCGGTTGTCTCCGATTTAGTTTCAACTGGCCTTTATTAGGCGGTCGTAGAATAAAAATGGCATCTGCGGGAAACCAATCAATCGCCGGAACTGTCTTTACTATCGATTGGCTGTCGGATTTGTTCCGAAAGCAGCATTCAAATTTGAGCAGAGAACTAGCAGATTGGCAGGCGCGAGTGACCAGTCAAGGAAAGGGCTATCTGTCGACCATCGTGGCAGTTTCTCTCTCCTGGAAAGATTCCTGTTCCGAATTGCCTCAACAACTCATTCTTAAGGTACTGTAAGAAATATACAGTATCCTAGGGAACGTCACTGTAGTATGTTTGACAATGGTGCAATGAAATCGCTTTGCAAATAAACGCCAGAGATTTATAGATCCCAAATACGGCAATGGCAGCTGCAGTGTTTAGCGAAAACAAGCAAGAAGCTTCAGTGACCGATTTGGATGAATGGTTAGTACTGGCACACTTGCAAGAATGCGGCTCATACGACCTGTTGAAAGACGCCGCATTACCTATTCCCAAAGTTTATCACTCACGGTTGATTGAGCCTTCGCAACCTGGCATTCTTGTAATGGAAAACTTGACCAAAGGCCAAAGCGCTAACTTCATTGATGGACTCACCACTGAACAGGTAAACTTTCAACAATCTTTCTCTTTTTTGTACTAAATACTGAGTTAGAACACTACCCGCAACCCAGGATCTACCGATTTTTTCTCAGGCTTAGGCTTTGGTTAAGGCTTGAAGTATAAGGCTTACTGTCAAGCTGCTTATCCTAGGCTTAGGTTTAGGTCAATCTTCGTAGGTTCATAGATCCTGATCTTCGATCTTGATTCAAAAGGTCATAATAGATCTTCGGCGACTGGGGAATAGTGTCTACTAATCGTGTGATTTTCAGTTGTTTTCTGTCATCGAGGGTTTGGCCCGAATCCACGCCTACACTCTAAAAATGGGCGTAAGTCTGTTAACAGAAAAATTTACGCCTGGGAACGAAAGATACCGCAACTTATGGCTCAACATATTGTGCGGTTTGGTCGAGCGGACAAAGGAGAGTGTTCTGTCGTTTCGTCCTGAATTTTATCATCAGTGCCTAAAAGCTGTGCTGGATAAGTTCGAACCGCAGCAGCTGTGCCATTTACAGTACGATCTCCATACCGAACTGGGTACTGTATATTAGAAATTCAGTCTACTGTATTCAACGAAATTAATTTCAGACATGCCTCCAGTCTTGGTTCATGGTGATCTCTGGTCTAACAACATCATGTTCGTTCGCGACGAAAGACAAAAGGCAGGGCCAAATTTGCTGGCTGTTTTTGATTGGCAGCTGGCCCATCCTGGTACTGTAACAGCCATGGATTTCTCGACATACATAATACCAAGAATATATTCTTGATGGTACCGATATCTGAGGCGTCCTCAAAGTCATGCCCGTATATGGTATCGTATCATTGAGGCACCACATACAGTATGACACTGCTACCATATATTATAACGAGAAATCGGAGACTGTCTAAGCTTATACCGTATCGACTTGCTTTCAGGCACGTGTATGGAAGACGTGGCTGTTCTGCTTTGCGCTAGCTGTTCCGGCAGGTTGAGACGTCAGCAGAGCGGTAGGGCGGTGCGCCATTACTACAGTACTCTGAGTGGGCTGATGGAGGAGGAGGTGCCGTTCAGTCTGCACCAGGCCGAAGAGGCGTTCGAGCGATCGCTTCCGCTTGGCATGATGTTCATGGTTCTGGCCGTTCCTCTCTTTTCCTCTATGGCTGACGTCACTCAAGCGGCCGATCCGAAATTGGCTATCGATATTTTGATCGAACGCACACAGATGCTGGTGGAAGATGTATGGCCGGACTGTGCTGGTCGGGAAGCGCTGGATCAGTTGAATTGATTAGTTGAGCTTTTCTCGCTATTTCATATAGTTTTGAAATTAGTATTACGTAGGTTTCGAGCCGGTCAATCGGCCCAGCCCGCCTACTGCTTAGAAGTACGCATGTACACGGTATGCTGTGCTACTGAATAAACTTTCTTCTTCTTCTTTGAATTTGGTTATGATTTTGAACTGTATCTCAACTCTTTGCAGTACCTGTACGTGCGTACTATTTGGAGTGCAATAATCCACAAGCACAAAATGGTCATCGCGGACCATGACTGTAAATACAGTAGAGTTTAATGTCACCGTCAAGCGCCCTAACCGGCATTTTTGATTCAGTAACGGTAACACAAATCATCAATTAATTAGCGTCTGCATAATCAATCGGGTGCAAAGTCAGATGTATATGTTTATTACCTGGTAACCAGCAGTTGACGGAGTTTACTGTGCAGCATAGTTTACTAGCGGTTCCCGAGTCCGACCGACACCGTAGTATAACTCAGCCATTATGAAATCTCCTCTGCTGTTCGTGACATTGGCCACGGTCTTAGGAGCAATCCAGGCTGCCAGTAAGCAGTTTTGCCGTTCGGTTTAGCAGCTAGTTTAATAAAAAACTACGTAAAATACTGCAGTTGGTAATATTATTATCAACTACTAATAACGATTGAACTGAGATCTCGATTAATGCATAACAACTGACATAGCTAGGTGCTACTACTGCACAGAAAAAGAGTATATAGTGCCTTTTTACATCGTGTGTGGCGTTTTTCGAACAAAGCGCACACGAAACTTTTGTTGTAACCTTTGAAGAAGGCTTCCATCTTCATTTAGATAACAGCAGTTCCGTGAGTCGGTACAAAGGCACGGGAGACGACATCCGAGGGCTGAGCGGTTACGCCATTGCCGACACAACCGGCGTGATCCACCTCGGAAAGTGCGCCATTCAGTGCCACACAAACACCGATTGTTTGGGCGGCTACAGCTACAGCAGCACCGACCAGCGCTGTCTATTGTTCCAGTCGGTCAACACCACGGAAAACGCAGTTGGATACAAAACTTTCTTGCGCATTGAGTGATTAACATCCGATAGCTGCAGACCGGACAAAGTCCTTTTCTAAACTGTGCAACTGGTTGGCTGAATTCGCCATGAACCACCCTTTCTTTCACTAAAATATCGGTTTTTCTGATCGCTGAAATAAAATATTAACCTAAAACGATTAGATTTGCTCTGTTTGGAGCCCGGTCTGCTGAGAACGGATTTCTGTTTTGAACGGTCTGATTTGCGTAGCTTTCTGTCTTGAAATTGTCTCGACTTGGATCTTTGGCATTTAAATGCGACTCATGACCGACCTGGCGGACTCTATCGGTCTTTGCTAATGAGAAGCTTTTATTTACTTATTTATCGCTTTTACCTTTACAAACGTATGTAATAATAATTGTGTTACGGTACATTGTCCCAGTGGCGCACCCAGGATTTTTCTAAGAGGAGTTTAACATTTTGAAGAGGCCTAGTTTTGGCCACTGCCGAACCAGGCTGGGAAAATTTTTAAAATTTGCGTCAGGAACTCATGAACAATTTTAGTAAACAATCCAATGGTCTTCCAAAATTTTGACAAAATTTTTCTTCCTACATAAACTTGAAAATAGGAAGTTACATCCATCCCTGGGTACGCTGTTGCGTACTGTGCTCTGCTGCTAAAATTGGTAGATTGTTTACTCTCCAACGCTCATCCTCAAAACCAACAAGAGCAATTTGGAAAAATCGCTTTTTCCGAGAGTAGACGTCCTATCAAGGCAGATTATCGAGATTCTGTGGGCACTGCGGTCTAAAACGCCATGAACTAAAAAATAAGAGTAATTACCAAATGAATAATTGAGCTAAACTACCTTAGCGCAACAAATGTCGAGCTCTTTAAACAAAATGCATGTATTTTCTGTTAAGAAGGCTACAACTACTGTACAATACGTACGCACGTACAGTACAGCCAATGAGTTAAGAACATGGGCCGCATCACACAGCCTTCAGCCAGCTTAGACACAGCACTGCAGACAGACGAAACATTGCAGAGCCAGCTTCTTATCAAATTTTGGCGCCACACCACAATACAAGCTGGCCAGACAGACAGCTTACACTCTTATCGGTACCAGCGAACCGGCCGAAAACAACTGGCATCTCTTTTACAGAAAGCACGAGTTGGTGTGAAACGAACAGTCGTTCGAGATTTTACCCAGAATAACAAGTGACGCCAATGGATATTGGACAACAAACAGACAGCTCAACGCAACAGAACCTGCTGCAATTTGTGCACTACTTCCGGGTGCAGCAGAGCTTCCATCAGATCACTCACTCCCAACTCTTTAGAGCTGGACCCGGGCTCGCCTTCAGTGAAGCTGATCGGCCCGTCCGACAACTGCTGCTTCAGCTGTTCGTAAGTGACTCTCGGAACTGCACTGCCTTTCTGGTCGAATTTCTCCAGGAAAAACTGCTGCAAGTCGTGTTGCTGTTTCGGTTGCTTCACAGGCGGGCAGGACGACCTGCTCTCGCCTTTGGGTTTCAGTTGGTTCAGCCAATCAATGCTGTCCCCCAGTGTCAGGGCCAGTTCCCTTTCGCCGGGGGTCAGCGAGTCATCGGTCAAGAGTCCGCGATTCACAAAGACAGAGACCAGAGCTCGAGTGAGAGCTTCTGGAAAGCGATACTTGGTCTCGTCTTCGGCTATCGGAACCCAAGTGTTGGCGGACATACAGAGATCGAGACACTGTACGAAATGCCACCATTTAGGGGGAACGTACAATAGATCCCCTGGAGCTAGCGTCACCATGTAAGGGCTGCTCTCACACAGATCTATGGGACAGCTGGCAACGTCCAGTGAACTAAAAACAAGTCAACTGACTACGAGCCAGCAATCTACCTACATGAACAGGAACAATTTTGGGTTCGTATGAGTTAGATAGGCGCTGAACAGCAAGAACGATTTGACGAACACGTGAGGGAACACAAGTTTTTTATGCTGGCCTTTACAAAATGACTACAATGATTCGATTCGATACCGGTACCTAAGCTAGTGGTACCATATACATTGTACCGGCACCATTTACGGTACCCCCACATTCGGGGCCTGTGGTGGTACCATATATGGTACCTCTACCTTCACATTGGTACCAGTACCTTAAACGGCGTTAAGTGCCAGACTGTATAAGGGACTTGACGAACTATACTTTTTTTGCAGAAATTGGTCGGCGTTCGCTTCTATACACGTTCGAAAGGGTTAAAGCAAGTTCCCATTGGCATTCCAACAACCTTTAAATGCTCTACCTGAAGACAGTGGTTTGTTCGTAAGGGATTCGAGTAGGAACAAGTTTAGAACTCTCTTCCGGAGGAAACAGAATCCACCTTTTGTGTCCGTAAATCTGCACATGCAGATTGAAACCGTACGTGTCGTAATGGCAAGGGGTGTAAGCTCCCTCCACACCTAAAAACTAAGTACTGTGCTGTACATTTACACCACTATTATTTTTTTTACTCCCAAACACCCAGCAAATTGTGTTTCCTAAGCCTAAGCGTAAGCTTAAATTTAGGATAGTGAGCGGGTGGAAGAAAATGTCAGGTTTACCCATCCAAAACGTAGAATCGGTGCCGTCTCTCTTCACTCCGAGAAAGTCGGTCCAGTCAACCGATTTCAAGTGCTCCGTCTCCAATAAATCGAACATGTATTTGTAGTCAAGGTAGCACCAAAACTCCTTCCGACTGAACGGGATACTGGGCTCCTCCAGTCCGTTGTACCAGTTGAGCAGCTGCTCTATCGTAACTTCGAGGCTGGGGGTAAAAGACTCCCACGAAACTTTGCCTCGCTGCTGTGTTCGCGGACCGAAACGGACAGCCACCAGCTTGGAGCCGAGCATCCGGGACACACTATCCGGCGTCCAATTGGCCGCCCGCCAGCTGCTTATACTGTCCCGCAGAACGAACGGTTTAATCGACTGCTCACTCATGACTACACGATATGAAACAGTACTATACTATGTAGTTAGTGATTTTAGAGATGACAAAGATGTGTACGAAAGAGCTGGCCGGAAACAAGAACGGACATCCGTCGAATCAGAGAGGTTCTGAGCACAAAAGTTTATGAGCAGAAAGAACAGAACGAAAGACACCCAAGTAGTGAGTTATTTATTGACCAAGACCGGTATGTCTTGTCTGAGCATGTATTCTCGCACTTTCCATCTCAGATCCAGTCTCTTTTTGTCTCCGGGAGCAGGAAACTTCTCCCACCACTTCTGATACAGTTCGTAACGCTTCACTGGGTCGTGTTTGAATGGCGGACAACCGGCTACCGGAGAAACGATCGGACGAACAGCTGAAACTTGAGAAATTTAAAGAGTTCATTTTTATACAGTCAGACATTCCTCGACATATATGATACTGACTCTATCTAGAGTGATAGCCAATGAACCAATAAACTTGGTATCATTAAAAAGTAGAACCGGTTGCAAGTGTGAATAGAAATATGTAGATGAAGTACTTGGCTGTGACAATTTGTCTGAGACGTAGCGCTGCACCGATTTCAAGTACTGATCATAAGTGGTCAAATCAACCTGAGCTAGACCGCCTTTGGAAAGGCCTGCTTCTTTGCTAATGCATTGGTCCAAATCTAGAAAAGATAACAAAACAATAACTAGCAAACTACTGTAACTAACACTACCGCGCAAAGCTTTTCTCTGGCTGTCTGTTAGCGGCTCTGTACCTTCCGGTTCTTCGCCTACCCTCAGAAGCTTTGTGTTGGACAGATACTCCTGTAAACAAACACGGTCCGCTTGTTCATTTTTAAAATCCTCAACCAGTCAGCGAAATAACAACGTACAGTATATACCGACACCGCGTGATGTTGTTATTTTCCTGTCCGACAAGATCAAGTTTGCAGAAATCAGTCACAATCTTAACCTTGTCTAATCTGTCCGATTCGTCCCTGAGCGTCTGTCCAAGCATTTGCGCTCTTTGAATCAACCTATTGACTTCTTGGCCATTTAGAGCACCGTCAGAACGAATGGTCAGTTCCTCCTGCACCTGGCTGTGCACTCGCTGAGCGTCTCGAATCAGTGAATCGATCTGATACGGATCGTCGTTTTCGTGTGGAGGCTGCACTGTCTGCCTGTATGTTGCTGCCTCATCTTCTGCCAACAACTGATCCAACTCTGAGATGGGATACTTTACTGCATATTATTGCAGTCAGTCAGTCAGTCAGTCAGTCAGTCAGTCAGTCAGTCAGTCAGTCAGTCAGTCAGTCAGTCAGTCAGTCAGTCAGTCAGTCAGTCAGTCAGTCAGTCAGTCAGTCAGTCAGTCAGTCAGTCAGTCAGTCAGTCAGTCAGTCAGTCAGTCAGTCAGTCAGTCAGTCAGTCAGTCAGTCAGTTTAGTCAGTCAGTCGTATCTTCTAGAGACAAGTGTAGTGTCGGCTGCACCTAATCAAGTGTTATTGAGCGGTTCTAATCAGAGAGCGTCGTAGTTTGGAAACTGGCATTTAGGGATCTTAACGACCGGGCCGGAAGGGCCGTGCCGATGTGTCCAAGTGAAATTTGAGTGCGTGGGCTTAGGAACATCGATCGGACGGAGCACTCGGATTTAGTGGTGCAAAATTAATTTCTCCGGATAAACACTGCCACCCCAGGCATGCCTCCCCGCCCACTCTTGCGTTAAGTGGACCACATTGATTTAATTAAAGCCAGCACCACTACCCCAGTCGTGGCTAGTCCCAATGCTGCAGGCAGCCCTTCTGCTAAATAGGTTCGACAGGCTCTAGGTTACCGTTTCTATAGGACCCGGCTTTAAACATAGGCCGTAAATGATTGTGGTCATTACTGTGGCTCCGGTAAAAATTACTAACTTATTAGTCCGTCGTTCTAAATGAGTGCGTTCGGGGCGCAGAACATACGGCTGCTCCAAGCAGATGTATGGGCCTATGAAAAGGTAAAATATGTAGTCTGCGATTAGATTCCTCCAATTAGAGGGCCTGTATGGTACCGTTAAGTCCATTACACATGCAACATGGGGTCTTGCTGGGCACCGACTACGGCCAGTCTAGGACCGACTATACTTAGGAAAAAAATAAAACTATACTTAGGACTGACATGTACCGAACCTCAGGTAATAAAGGCAATATTGGCAATTTGCTTGCCTAGAATTGCAATAAAACTGCGAAAAATTGTCTGAAACATTGCTGTCCAGAAAAATCGGACGGGTAGAAAAATCGTCTTGATGGGGCCGGTCCGAGGCTGGCCGGAGGGGGTGCCCAGCCTCGGACCGGCCCCGTTCAGACGATTTTTCTGTCCGTCCGATTTTTCTGGACAGCAATTTTTCAGACAATTTTTCGCAGTTTTATTACAATTCTAGTTAAGAAAATTGCCAATATTCCCTTTATTACCCGAGGTTTCGCTACATGTCAGTCCTAAGTATAGTTTTTTAGCGATTTTTAGGCCAAAATTGCAATTTATGGCGATTTTTAGTACCGTATCCCGCAATTTGGACTGAGTCCCTTGCCGGGCTCACACACAACCCAACTGATCTTTTTCTTCCATGTATGCAAGTACATGGTATGTGTCACCTATGTTACTGCACAAACTGTATGTCCCTACTCCAGTTGCTCACAACATAACTCTTAAGGATCCGAATACTGCGCTCAAGTACCATAGATAGCTATTGAAAGATTGATTGTTTGAAAAAAATTGAAAAAAATAGTAAAAACAGCAATAAACCATATACGAGTTTCAGCTGAAAATGAAGCTGAAATTGGGCGCGACTGGTACGGAGAAAGCGGCCTCACCGACAACGCTCAGTCCGAGCGACAAGTCCACCAAACTGACATTCGGTGTGCGCTCGTACCTGAGCCAATTTTACAATAACACAACGCCTACCGAAGACAACGACAACGCCCGACTGCTCCTGCCGCCCGACCAACAACAAAACAAACTGGGACTGTTCGTGTGTCGAGTGCTGACTGTAGTCGGGCTCGTCCTCTTTCTGATCGGTGCCGGCGGCATCGTCATAGGCTACACTTCGCCGAGCCCCAGTCTCGATGAAAAAGTTAGGAACCTACAGACTTACGAGGTGGGTAGTTAGTTAGTGTTAACCACCCTACCAAAACCTCTCTAATTCGTAGTGCTGTTAGGCTTTTTTGGTAAAAACACCTGTTGACGAGCAAGTTTAAATTTTTTTAGTTTATATTCAGCCTTGGAATTGTCTATCTGAACATACAGTATCCGCTCCTTCATTGGCTTGCTTCAAGCGCAAGATGAAAACAGACTAAACGTATTTTTACTTGGCTCGGCAAAAACCGCCGTTCAAAGCGGCGTAGCAAGCCCTTAGGCTCCAGTTTGTTTGAGTACTTTTTTAACTTGCTTCGGAGCAGGGGGGGGGGGTCGCACGACGCACTTTTCCAAAATATGATGGGCGCCACTTCGTCAAGCGCTTATAACGTCTGAAAGAAAATGGGCACAGAAATGGGCCTCCCACCATTCGACGTAGTTTGCGGCGAGCTTTCAAACACAATAACACATGCCTTTCTATGTCTACTGGTTGGCGCGAAATTCAAATTTTCCTGCCTAGCAAAAGTAGTGCCGATGCAACACCTGAGAAACGTGCGCACCGTTCTGGCGCCCTTCAAGCTAGAGGGCCAGCTAATGGCGCATTGCGCAGACAGTTGCGTGGGCAATCCAGCCGTGCAAGCCGCATTGTTCTACGGGCTCATACGCCAGAACGGCGACCATTTAAAAGTTAGGTCGAAAATGGTGCATTTTCTGACTGATTTTTCGACAGGTTTTGACGCCTGTCGCCAATATACTTGCTCTAAACGCGGCGGCTCACCCACCAGACGATAGCTAACAATCTCAGGATTCCGAAACTGTACTCACATTTCCGTTTCGTACCTGTTTTATGCCTCTTTTTGCCCAGCAACTGTGCATTGGTCAGCAACCCTAAATTATAGCTCCAGAAAAACATGCAAATTTCGGAGAACTGAGGAGGAAATTTCAACATGTCTTGAATACGATTTGTAGAGCGGACAGAGAGCTTTCGATCGGTATAGTGCATGACCTCCCAGCATAAAATTTTCTTCTGAGGTCTTTTGCATTTTTGCATTTTGTCCGGTTTTTATCATCGATTTTACTGGGTTTTCGCAACATAACTCTTTTGTATGAGCACGTAGGGCAATGGGTGTGCCACCAAACGATGGCCCACATCAGTGCGCATTCGGCGGCATGCAACACGACAGGCTGCGATCACTGTGTGAGGTGCGCCTGACCGAAATGTTCCGCTGGTCTGGATTTTTTGACTACTTCTTGGCAGTTTTTCTTGTAAGCTGAACTAATAATTGAACACTGCACTTCGATTTACCCATAGAATGATTGATTGGATGCTAAGGATTCCGAAAATGTGATTATCGTTCCGTTTCATAGCTGTTTCACGCACTTTTCCCCCGATATGCTGCCCTGGTTTCAAAATAGTTACCGCGAACACTGCGGAAATGCGCGAATTATGGAGAACTGAATAGAAAATTTGAAAATGTGGCCAATAGGAAGTGTAATTATTGCAGAGTCCTTCTGATTGGTGGGTAATTTTGAAATGTCATCCGCTTGTTGCTTCAGAAACAGAACAGGTGTATCATGCATATTTCAGTGTTAGTCTGCAATTGTTCATTGCAGGATTTGTTAGCTAGTTTCTGACAATCCAGAAAACTGGCTTGCACACGGTTCAGTTGCATAGCACGCAATAATTACACTTCCTATTGGTCACATTTTCAAATTTTCTATTCAGTTCTCCAAAATTCGCGCATTTCCACAGTGTTCGCGGTGACTATTTTGAGACCAAGGCAGCATATCGGGAGAAAAGTACGTGAAACAGCTATGAAACGGAACGATAATCACATTTTCGGAATCCGTAGCATCCAATCAATCATTCTATGGGTAAATAGACGCGCAGTTCAATTATTTGGTCAGCTTACCAGAAAAACTGCCAAGAAGTAGTTGAAAAATCCTGACCGGCGGAGCATTTCGGTTAGGCGCACCCCACACAGTGATCGCAGCCTGTCGTCTTGCACACCGCCGAATGCGCACGGACGTGGGCCATCGTTTGGTGGCACACCCATTGTCCTAAGTGCTCATACAAAAGAGTTATGTGCCGAAAACCCAGTAAAAACTATGATAAAAGCAGACAAAATCCAAAAATGCAAAAGACCTCAGAAGAAAATTTTATGCTGGGAGGTCATGCTCTATACCGATCGAAAGCTCTCAGTCCGCTCTACAAATCGTATTCAAGACATGTTGTAATTTCGACCTCATTTCTCCGAAATTCGCGCATTTCTGCAGTGTTTGTGGTGACTGTTTTTAGGCCAGGGCAGCATATCAGGGTAAAAGTGTGTGAAACAGCTACGAAACGGAACGATAGTCACATTTTCGGAATCCTTAGCATCCAACCAATCATTCTATGGATAAATCGACGTCCAGTGTTCAATCATTACTTCAGACTACCAGAAAAACTGCCAAGAAGTAGTTGAAAAAGCCAAACAGTCGGAACATTTCGGCCAGGTGCACCCCACACAGTGACCGCAGCCTATCTTGTTGCACACCGCCGAATGCGCACGGACGTGGGTCATCGTATGGTGGCACACCCATTGCCCTATGTGCTCATACAAATTTCGGAGAACTGAGGAGGAAATTTCAACATGTCTTGAATACGATTTGTAGAGCGGACAGAGAGCTTTCGATCGGTATAGTGCATGACCTCCCAGCATAAAATTTTCTTCTGAGGTCTTTTGCATTTTTGCATTTTGTCCGGTTTTTATCATCGATTTTACTGGGTTTTCGCAACATAACTCTTTTGTATGAGCACGTAGGGCAATGGGTGTGCCACCAAACGATGGCCCACATCAGTGCGCATTCGGCGGCATGCAACACGACAGGCTGCGATCACTGTGTGAGGTGCGCCTGACCGAAATGTTCCGCTGGTCTGGATTTTTTGACTACTTCTTGGCAGTTTTTCTTGTAAGCTGAACTAATAATTGAACACTGCACTTCGATTTACCCATAGAATGATTGATTGGATGCCAAGGATTCCGAAAATGTGATTATCGTTCCGTTTCATAGCTGTTTCACGCACTTTTCCCCCGATATGCTGCCCAGGTCTCAAAATAGTCACCACGAACACTGTGGAAATGCGCGAATTTTAGAGAACTGAGGAGGAAATTTCAAAATGTCTTGAATACGATTTGTAGAGCGGACTGAGAGCTTTCGATCGCTATCGGGCATGGCCTCCCAGCGTAAAATTTTCTTCTGAGGTCTTTTGCATTTTTGCATTTTGTCCGGATTTTATCATCGATTTTACTGAGTTTTCAGCACATATCTCTTTTGTATGAGCACGTAGGGCAATGGGTGTGCCACCAAACAATGGCCCACATCAGTGCGCATTCGGCGGCATGCAACACGACAGGCTGCGATCACTGTTTGGGGTGCGCCTGGCTGAAATGTTCCGGCCATCAGAATTTTTCAACTACTTCTTGGCAGTTTTTCTGGTAAGCTGAACTAATAATTGAACACTGCATGTTGATTTACCTATAGAATGATTGATTGGATACTAAGGATTCCTACAGTAATACAGTATGTCTGCCCTACAGTATACAGACACCTTTGAATCCCTTGTCTAATGAGCATATGAAGGTAGTGGTGATTTGTTTGATCTGCAAATGCGTGCTATGCAATTCAACCAATCTGCAAGCCAGTTTACTGGATTGTCACAAACTAGGAACAAATCCTGCAATGAACAATTGCAGACTAACACTGAAATATGTATGATAGGACTGTTCAGTTTCTGAAGCAACAGGCGTATGATAATTTCAAAATTACCCACCAATCGGAAGGATTCTGCAATAATTACACTTCCTATTGGGCAAATTTTCAAATTTTCTATTTAGTTCTCCAAAATTTGCGCATTTCTGCAGTGTTCGCGGTGACTATTTTGAGACCAGGGCAGCATATCGGGGGAAAAGTGACTGAAACAGCTACGAAACGGAACGATAATCACATTTTCGGAATCCTTCGCATCCAATCTATCATTCTATGGGTAAATCGCCGCGCAGCGTTCAATTATTAGTTCAGCTTACCAGAAAAACTGCAAAGAAGAGTTGAAAAACCCAGACCGGTGGAACATTTCGGTCAGGCGCACCCCACACAGTGATCGCAGCCTGTCGTGTTGCACACCGCCGAATGCGCACGGATGTGGGCCATCGTTTGGTGGCACACCCATTGCCCTACGTGCTCAAACAAAAGAGTTATGTGCCGAAAACCCAGTAAAATCGATGATAAAAACCGGACAAAATGCAAAAATGCAAAAGACCTCAGAAGAAAATTTTATGCTGGGAGGTCATGCACTATACCGATCGAAAGCTCACAGTCCGCTCTACAAATCGTATTCAAGACATGTGGAAATTTCCTCCTCAGTTCTCCGAAATTTGCATGTTTTTCTGGAGCTAAAATTTAGGGTTGCTGACCAATGCACAGTTGCTGGGCAAAAAGAGGCATAAAACAGGTACGAAACGGAAATGTGAGTACAGTTTCGGAATCCTGAGATTATTAGCTATCGTCTGGTGGGTGAGCCGCCGCGTTTAGAGCAAGTATATTGGCGACAGGCGTCAAAACCTGTCGAAAAATCAGTCAGAAAATGCACCATTTTCGACCTAATTTTTAAATGGTCGCCGTTCTGGCGTATGAGCCCGCAGAACAATGCGGCTTGCACGGCTGGATTGCCCACGCAATTGTCTGCGCAATGCGCCATTAGCTGGCCCTCTAGCTTGAAGGGCGCCAGAACGGTGCGCACGTTTCTCAGGTGTTGCATCGGCACTACTTTTGCTAGGCAGGAAAATTTGAATTTCGCGCCAACCAGTAGACATAGAAAGGCATGAGTTATTGTGTTTGAAAGCTCGCCGCAAACTACGTCGAATGGTGGGAGGCCCATTTCTGTGCCAATTTTCTTTCAGTGCTTCAGTATAAGCGCTTGACGAAGTGGCGCCCATCATATTTTGGAAAAGTGCGTCGTGCGACCCCCCCCCTGCTTCGGAGCAATAAATAAATAAATAAATAAATAAATATTCAGTCTAAAATTGTATGGGAAAATTGACAAATTTAGCCTCGGATACTACTCAATTAACAGTGCATGTCTGGCTATTATATGTGTATTCCAAGCCCGCAAATAGGTTTTGAAGCGCAGTTAGCCGCTGTGTAAGCATGTTGCACGTATCGACTGTCAGTTTGTAACATGTTCGATGCTAGAACTTTTCGTAGCAATATTTTTTCAACTTATTATAATTATAATTCTAGACTCTAAAATTGCTCAACTTGCTTGTAAAACTACGCATTTTTAGTTGTATTAGAGCACGAATTAGCGCGTTTTTCGGTTTTAACCACAATTTTTGAGTGTCTGTTTATTAATCTACCCCGGGAATTTGGGCTCAGGGAAACCCCATAAGCGGATGACCTTTTATATAGATGATCGGAACCCTACTGGGTGGGTATTACCTTACATCAGTCAATAATTAACTACTTTTCAACACTCTTCTTTGCTAACAGGTTTGGTGAGGTTTTGACAGACAGGTACAGTAGTTTCAGGATGCAGACGGTATAATCTGGATCCCGCGAGACCGAGTCAGTGAGCTGGAAGTGGATCCGTGGAAGAGATGGAAGCTGGGCTCTCTGGGCATCTTCGCAGTGGGCGGAGTGGTTCTGGCCGTCGGTCTCACAGTTCCCACCTGCGCCGGCACCCTCGGAGTGCGCAGTTTGGCTGGGTTCGCCAGCGAGTTCGACACGCCCTTGGAGCCGCCGATCAAAATCTACCCCACCGCCACCACCAAACCAGGGCTCCAAGCAGAACAAAAACAGGTGGTAGAATTTAGCTTCTCATAGAGTTAAGAGGAAGAAGAGTGGTACAGTCAGGCACTTAACGCCTTTATGGTACTGGCAACGTATAATAAGGTACCGTCACCTTATACGGTACCGGTACCATATACGGTACCCCGACGGTCGGGGCCGGCGGTGGTACCCACTACATTCATATTTCGCACCGCACCATATAATGGTAGTGGTATCCATATTGGTAGGGGTACCATATGGTGACGGTACCACATGTACCATCACAGTCCTCGAACGTGGAGGTACCATACATGGTACCGGTACCATGTAAGTTTACGGCACCGTATTTACTATATGTTGCCGGTACCATATATGGTCCCACTAGCCTAGGTACCAACACCATAAATAGTGTCAGTAGCATAAACGGCGTTAAGTGCCTGACTGTGGTAGTTGCAGGAAGGCAAAGTGCCAAGTTGGGAAGCCATATCAGCCGTACAACCGGAGGAGGGAGGTGACTCCCGAAAATATGCCGATCAGTACTTGTTGGATGAGACACACATATCCTGACTAAACGTGCATAAGCATGGAGTAAACTGGCAGATTCTGTCTTTGCACTACAGTTACCAAAGTGCGCCATAAAAGGGGCTTCTAAAGCATACATGGGCCGGGGGGGGTCGGGGGGGGGGTTGCCCACCCCCCAACTTAGGCTCGACCCCCCCCCGGACCCCCCCCCCACCCACCCACCCAAAATGGCGTGCAGCCGACCCCACCCACCCTGTGCAGTGGTTGTGGAAATAATGGTGCAGGCCAGCTTTACTACACCAAAAAACTGCACATAACAAACACAAATTTCAAAACAAATTCGACTCTGGCAGCTTTTGTAATGACATGAATTTGTCCAAATTGCTGATTTGTGTCATATACGGTCATAAAATAGTGTGAAATGTTATTTTTGTTCATATAATGGCAGAAAATTGTACCAAAACAACCTAGAAAGCGTTCGCAGGCATTTTTTGGTTTTGACCCCCCCCAACTGGGCTTCGACCCCCCCCCCGGCGGAAAATTTTGACGGAACACCCACCCCCCAAATTGAAAATTTTGACCCCCCCCCACCCCATTTTTCCGGCCCATGTATGTTCTAAAGCCAAGTTCTGTGTACACCGATGTGCACTTAATGCATTTCTGCGTGTTATGCAATTGAATGTACGTAGAATAGCAGTTAGCACTCAAGCCATAATGGTTCTCTTGTGAGTTCAGAGAAAACAGTCAGTCAAAAATCAGTCAAGGTCAGCCGATCAAAAAAGAGCGTAAAAGCTGACCTTTTTTCAAGTCAGCCACTTGAGCCGAGCTCAAAGTGTAACCCATATCCTGAAGCTCATTCAGTATTTCTTCCTCTGTGAAGCCACTGCTACCACTGACTTCTGGAGGCTGTTTCTGGTCTCCACTCCAACTGGGCACACTCATTTCTACTTCTACTAACTACATTTCACAGAAAAACTGTTTCAGTTTAGAGAGATATAAACGGATTAATTCAACCGCCAACACTGCAGAGAGTAGTTCTCGATACTTCAAATTTTATCAAAAGCTTACACAGGCAGCAACACAGCTTTCAGGACGTGCCAAACCTTTAGACTAGAAAGAAGTGTTAGCTAAGTCTCAAGCACTACAACTCAGTTGACAGTAGCCACCGGTATCTGATAAGCCTCGTAGGCAGACCATTCGGTGTGTGTTTTATCGCAGAACACGCCGATCCAGTCGATCTCTAGCTGAAAGGGTCCATTGAATCTGTCCTGTATGGTGATGGATACGGAACCGATTCCATGTGCCTGGTCGACCCTGATCTGTCTGTCTTGAAAGCGACCGGCCGAGGCGTAGATGAATTTGGAGAAGGGAATCTTGGTGATCTGCCAGTAGGGCCCGCCGTGCGTGTACAGCGGATACATCCAAATGTCGCCCCAGTGAATGTCCCAAACGTTCTTCTGAGTATTCAAGTTCACCATGTACGTACGGCCGTCACCACGCACCTAAACAGTCAGACATTTAACCGAGTAGAGGCACCATTATCATAGAATACCCCTACCAGTCGCCAAAAAATTGGCAATTTTACAGCCACTTTCAGACTTTTTTGGGAAACCGGCCTACCTCCTCCAGATTTTCTAGCCCAAGTGATGACAATTATGGCACCGGCACCTAGGCCAATGCAAAGAGACCATCTACCGAAGGGGAGGGAGTTATGGATTGACTTTACTGACAGATAAATGTACTAGACTGTTTCGGAGGTACCCAGCTGGAAAGGACAAGCTACAAACAGTTTAGTGACTACTCCACCTAAAATACACGCACTAATAGCGGGATTTAAACGAGATACCAAGACAAGCGAAGCTAAGATACCTTCAAGATAAGATGAGTGAAGTGCGCCCAGTGGTAGAAGCAGTCTTTTCTAGCGAAGGCTCTTTGCTTTACTGGACTTCTCACGCTCACCCAACCTGCCCTCTCTGTTATTCCGTCCTAAACTTTCATCTTTCCATTGTTCTTGTATTAGCCATCCATGGTCAAAAAAGCCCAGAAAGGCCGCTACTCATCTCTACACAAACCAGGTACACCGATTTCTCCACATGTACAGTATGGCACCGTTAAACCTCTCAAGTAATATCGTATTGGGTACTGGTTAAGACATATTAGGACGTCTGATATTTTAATGTGGAGAAATCCTTACTGTACAAAGAATACAAAGGCACCTGAGGTACTGTAGTGTCCAGATAACCTCTAAACAAGGCAGTGTTGCGCTCAGAGGGCACCAGTTCTCCGGTGGAGTAGCCCTGGTTGTAGTCTTTCTCCGAATGCACTGCGAACTGTTTGAATATGTCTGGGTTGTCGAACTGGTACTCTATTTTGGTCTCACGGTCCCTTTTGCAGCCGATCATGTCCGTGTAGCTGTACCAGGCCCACCACCAGTCCTGCTTAATCTCCCGACCCATCATCTAAAACTATTTTATTAATCATAATTTCGCCTTCTCCCCGCACCAAAACAAATGATCCGCTCTAAACTAACAGATTAGTGTTCGTGTCAGACTACGACAGACAGACGCCGAACAATACAAAAGAAGCCAGCAAACACAATCGGTCATGTGACAGTTCATTGCTTGTACCTTGAACTGCTGGTAGGTGTCCTTGAACCGTTGCTTCCATGGGATATCCGGTTCTTCCACGTCCAGAAAACCATAACGGCTGACGAAAGCCAGACTGGTGTCGCTCTGCGGTCGCTTCACTATAAACCGGGGTCGTTTGGACGGTTGGGGCTCGTCCTTCTGTCTTTTGTGGTCGATCAGGTCATCTTGGGAAGTGCGTGGTCTATCCACCGCCGTCGTTTTATGACCACGGGTTGAAGGCAAAACTAACAGGCATCTGCATAGATGACAAGGAAAGGAACGCACCATACTCAGCTGAAAGGAATCAACTGGCAACCGTTCACAATACAGATTCACTGCACACTTACTTATGTTTAGCAGATACAGTAAGGCACAAAACAGTGCCCTGGATGTGAACATTTTAGCAAAAATTAGCTGAGCGGAAAAGCTCCATTTAATGGGAATCAACTTAACCTGACAGGACGAAGCAACAAGAAAGACCCTTGCACACAACACTCTCAATAACAATAAACAGCAACTACCTTCCGCTCCAATCGCACTCAGGCACTTCACCACATACTGGTTGGTACCTTAATACTACCAGCAACCCCTAGTTAGGTAATCAAACCGCTACCTTCACTTCTTAGGTACAAACAAAGCTTGACGGTCAAATAGTGGTTCCATGGTGTCCGTAGTGAAGGTAACTGGTAACTTCAGGACGCTGCTACCCGACTCAGCAATTTTTAGAAAGAATTTTGTATAAAACTTACGATAAAAGTATACCTAGATTAGGTGTAAATCAGCTCAACATAGCATATTTTAGGAAAAATTAGTCCTAAAAACCTAGATTTTAGTAAAAAATGGACTTTTTGCTTACCATCCGCTCAACCCTCCATCAGCCGCCGCTACCCCCTCAGGATTTGAAGATTTACCATCCCCTCAGCCGAAATGCTAGCCCATGTCTGGTACCAGACATGGGCAAAGGGGGGGCTGAGGGGGGTTGCCCCCCCCCCTCAGGCTCTGACCTACCCCCCCCCCTCAGCCGGCCGCTACCCCCCCCTCAGGAATTTTTTGGAAGATTTTTGTATAGAAAATTATGATAAATATATGCCTGGATTAGGTGTAAATGAGCTCAGAATAGCTTATTTTAACGTATTTTGATGAAAAATAAGCCAAAAAACCTTGATTTTAGCCAAAAATCGGACTTTTGGGCTTACCACCCCCTCAGGCGCTCCTACCCCCCCCTCAGGATTTGAAGATTCTCCCCCCCCTCAGCCGAAATGCTAGCCCATGTCTGTCTGGTACCATATATCGTGTCGGTACCATGTATGGCACCACCACACCACGGTCCCCGAACTTTGAGGTACCATACCATGGTGCCATTAGCCTAGGTATAATCACCATATATGGTGCTAATAGCATAAACGGCGTTTACGTGCCTGACTGATAAATAGCGTTTAGTGCTGGACTGTGCGAGAGCAGCAAAAGGTGACATCTACTACTACTAGCGTATCACACCGTATCACCTTAAAGGCATTTAGAAGAACAACTCTGCTCGCTTACAGCACTCCAGCAGGCTGTCCACTCTACACAGACAAAAGTAAGTTAAACGGACAGCCAGCCGGAGTAGCGAAAATGCAAGTGCGCCAAAGAATTATGAGTACATTCAGATCTGAGATGCAATCAATAAATTAGATAGCCCACAAAATCTAGTCCGAATTAGTAGTCGTGGGGTCGGACTTGATTGGAAACATGAGCACGGGCGACAGCATAAAGTCCAGAGTCGGAAGCGAATTGTGCAGCGCCAACGCCTCTGGTGACAACTCAGACTGCTTCACTGGAACCAACTTGCTCGGCACAGTGCGGTTGGGGTTGTTTGTTAGCAGAGCCTCCAATATTGACCTTAAAAGTAAAACTCCTCAGGTAAACCTGTGCGCGGTAACATTAACTTGAATTAAATTTAATTAACTAACATAATGAGTGAATGAAAACATTAACTAAAATTTTGGCGAACAAAATTTGTCTTCGTCTCATCCATCTGTTCGCTTGTTTGTGCAGCGCCTGTCAGAATAGCAGGCGTATTTAGAACATAGAAGATGAAGAGAAAGATCAGTGCGGGCCTAAAGGGCCGAATTCTCCGAAAGGGTGAGAATTACAAGAGATTATAGTATACTTTTGGCTGTTGTTGGTAGGCAGCTTGGCGGCGGCCGCATCAGCAAGTCCGAGGGACTCCAAATCCTTCTGCAAGGCAGAGCAGGAGGCATCGGCAGCGGTGCGATCGTTGGTGGCCAGAAAGTCCAGGTCAAGCATCTTTGTAGCTGTGCTTACGTCTGTAACTGGAGACTACGTTGCAACACTGTCAATTCACTATTTATTATGAAACTTCGTCAAAGACAGGCGGAAGGCGGAGAAAACATATTATTCGTAGACACTGAAAATTAGGAAATTTCGCCACACCAACGAACCGAGCCACCCTACATGGGTCGGGAGCAGACATGGGCTAGCATTTCGGCTGATGGGGGGTAGAATTTTCAATTCTTGAGGGGGGTTGAGGGGGGTAGGAGCGCCTGATGGGGGGCTGAGGGGGTGGTAAGCCAAAAAGTCCGATTTTTGGCGAAAATCATGGTTTTTCGGCTTATTTTTCATTAAAATAAGTTAAAATTAGCTATTCTGAGCTCATTTACGCCTATTCCAGGCATATTTTTATCATAATTTTCTATACAAAATTCTTCCCAAAAATTCCTGACGGGGGGTAGCGGCCGGCTGATGGGGGCCAACCCCCCTCAGCCCATGTCTGGTCGGGAGTATTTTCGTCGGAAGAGCCATACCGCTAGCCGATTACTTTGCTTTTTTAAGATGAGAGGCTATCTTTGTACTCTTTTGGCCCCCAGAGGACCTCCAGGTCTCCTCCGAATTTTTCCGCCTACCCTACTCTGCCGATTATTGGGGAGCAAAGCCTCAACTCCTCCTCTTACATGTTGACTTGACTTGACTTATTTCTCTTGCCACTTGGGCGTGGCGTAGAGGAACTCTTTCTTTTGCAGCGCTGTTCTCCATCGGTTCCGATTACTTGGGTTTTCTGTAATCGTTCTTCGGTCTTCTCTGAGTACATCCTTCCACCGCGTTCTCGGCCTGCCCAATGGTCTTTTCCATCCGTGTTGTCCCGGGTTAAATTCAAGCAAGGTCTTTGACAGCTGCTCTTCATCCATTCTGGTCACGTGACCAAACCATCGGAGTCTGCTTTTTCTGGCTAGTTGGGAGGCATACGGTTGCTGTGTTCTTCTCCTGAGCTCATCGTTGGACACGCGCTGGTACCACTTAATTCTTTCCAGTCTTCGTAGGCATTTGTTGTCAAAGATGTCCAATCTCTTCTCTAGTCCTTGGTTCAACGCCCATGTTTCACTTGCATATAGCAGAGAGGAGGTTATCAGGGCTCGGTACATGCTCAGTTTCGTTTTTCGGCTCAGGTCCCTTCTATTCCACAGTACTGTATTTAGGCTTGCCATTTTTCCAACGTTTTTGTGGATTCTTGACTGCAGGTCTTGGTGGCATGAAGCATCACTGGTTATCACTGATCCAAGGTATTGGAATTCCTTCACAAACTCCACACGGTTACCGCTGATCTCTATGGTTGCAGGGGTTGTCAGAAAGTCTGGAGCCATTAGTTTGGTCTTGTCCCAATTAATCTGGAGTCCTAGCTTGTTGAATTCGTCATTGATAGTGTACAATCCATGTTTCAAGTCTTCCAGGGTTTCAGAAAAGAAGGCTATATCATCTGCAAAGTCTAGGTCTTGGATTTTCTTGTCCCCCAGGTGGAAACCTGGGAAGACTTCTTCCGGGTCAAGCCATTTCAGGGCATAATCTATCACCGAGTTGAACAGAGTTGGTGCCAGAACACATCCTTGCCGCACTCCAGTTTTCAGTTCAAAGCTCTTTGACTCGGTCTGTCCGCATCTCACTTTACTGCGTGGTGCATCATAGAGGGCCTTTACCATTCTCTCCAGTTTTGCTGGGATCTTGATTTGTTCAATCACCTTCCACATCCTCTGTCGGTCCACAGAATCGAAAGCTTGTTTTAGGTCTATAAATGCAATGTAAAGTGGCCGTCTGTACTCTCTTGCAAGCTCAATCAGTTGTCTCAATGCAAATATCTGGTCAATAGTTGACTTGTTGGGGGTAAACCCGGCTTGCTGTGTTCTTCGCTTGTTCAGGAAGTAGGGCAGTGCTCTCTTAAGTACAATCTTTGCCATCAGTTTGGAGACATGAGATAGAAGAGTGATACCGCGGTAGTTGCTACATTCCATTTTGCTTCCCTTTTGTTTCCAGATTGGCACTATGATTCCAGTCTTCCATTCTTCCGGGATCTGTTCTTTCTCCCAACATATGTTGAGGAGTCTGGTAATTCTGGCAACTGCAACAGGGCTGGTTTCAATCATCTCCACTGTTATCTGATCTGGCCCAGGAGCTCTTCGTCTTTTCATTTGCTTCAAGGTTGACCTTACTTCTTGTTCCGTTACAAGGCACTCAGCTTCAGGATCTTCTGTTTTAGTCAGACTTTGATATTCATCCAATTCACTGGGAAGATTAGGAGGAGGCCTGTTCAGCAGTTGTTCAAAGTGTCGGCTCCATCTTTCAGTCACTTGGGTCTGCTCTGTTATTTGCTCTCCATTCTCATCTTTCAACTGGGTTTGTCGCTTTGACCTGGGTTTTGTCAGTGTTTTCAGTTGTCTGAACATCTCGGATTGATCGTTACGATTTACTGCCTCCTGTAAGGTTCTTGCTCTTTCATTCCACATCTCATTCCTGTCCTTCCTGATTCGCCTGTTCCTCTCTAGGTTCCAGAATCGGTACCGGTTTTGGTCCTGGTTTAGTTTTGCTTTCCTTCTCTCCTCAATAGCATGCCAGGTGTCTTGAGATATCCAATCCTTTCGTGGTGCATTTTTGGGGATCAGTGGTTTAGCAGCACTAAGCAGAAGGCCTTTTAGTTCGGTCCAGTACTCCTCCAGGGTTTCAGGGTTTCCATTTGTCTCTCGCTGTCCGACCTCTAGCCTAAATCTTTCTCGGGTTACGGGATCGTCAAAGTTGATCTTGCTGAACTGGTGTTGGGACCGTGGCTGATACATGCTCTTCACTGACAGTTTTAGCTTCATTACAACTAGCTGGTGGTCGCTGTTGCAGTCAGCACTACGGAAGACTCTGTAGTTGGTCACTGATGAGGCATCTCTTATTCGAACCAGGATGTGATCGATTTCCTTTACAGTTTTCCGGTCAGGACTCATCCAAGTCATACGATGGATCACTTTGCGGGGAAAGAAAGAGCCTGGTAGTCTCAACCCGAATTCTATCGCCATCTCCAGCATTCTTTCAGAATTGTCGTTCTGTTTTCCTTGAAATCGTCCAATTGTTTGTGGGTGGTGTCTGCATGGGTCCGCAGGTTCTGCATTAAAATCTCCAAGGATGGTTAGGAAGTCGTGACTTTTTGTGTCTCTCAGCACATCGTTCAGTTGGTTGTAGAAGTCATCTTTGACTTGGTCCTCAGCCTCGTTTGTTGGTGCATAAGCTACTATGACTGTCCAGTATCCTGTCCTTATCTGAAATCTTGCAGTGAGGATTCTCTCTGATATCGCTTTCCATCCAGTAAGGGCCTTTGCAACGTCTGTTCTGGCAATAAGTCCGACTCCATTCCTGGCTGTAGTACTGCTTCCTGACCAGACGACAGTATATCCATCCACTGTTACTTGTCCGTTTTGTTTCCATCTCATTTCTTGACATCCGGCCATTTGTATGTTCAGTCTTGACAGTTCCTTAATCAGGGTTTTCACAGATCCTGTTCCGCTCATCGTTCTAACGTTCCAAGTCCCAATCCGAAAATTGGGCCTTAAGGGGGTTCCAGGGGTCGGGTTTCCAAGGTTTCGCCGGTTTGCTGCATTTTGAGAGTTCGCAATCAGAAGGGTTTAAGGTGGCCGGGGGATTGGCCCTGCGCACCCGAGTTTTTAACGCCTGTACTGGCGGCCATTTAGAGCCTGGCAGGCAAGGGGGTTCCCCTGGGCTGGCAATTTGCCTTAAAAATAATATATTTAAGGGGGAAGGAAAAGGGAGGGAAAGGTTGGGGCAGGCAGGATGCAGGGAGAGGACACTCGGGGATCTAAATGTCCCTGCATCGTGGGGTAGAGCACTTTTGCTGATTTTGGCTTGGTGGGGCTCATCTTCAGCAGAGGCCCCCAGTTCGACACCATCCCAGGTCCGTCACATCTGACGCCGCAGGCACCCCTAAGGAGAGATGCCCAGGCAACGCCACATGCACGGGCCTGGAACCGTGTCATTGGGAGCGCTGAAGAGGGACCCCTGGGCCGTCCTCCAGGCGTCTCCATAAAGGAGACTAAAGAAGAACGGCAAGCCAGAATCATCCATCCCCGGGACGTGGACCCAGGCTCCACCACTTTGGGGTTTGGGGAAAAGACCCCATCCCCATTGGGGACCCTCTTACATGTAACAGGCCAGAAGTAGAGAGTGGGAGTCTGTCAAAAATTGGGGTACTAAAAATCGCTAAAATTACAGAACAGTGGTATTTTGCGCCACAAGAAGCTATCCGATACGATCCGATATAGCGGGGGCTGTACGGCCCTACGATTAGACCCACATGTCCATTTCGCGTTACCATATCATTTCTTCATTTCGCCTGCTATCACCTACCTACCCAAGGTTCAATCAGCCTTGGGGTTAGGTCAGGTCTACCCGAGGCTTTAATCAACCTTAGGAGATCCGTAAGCGTTACATCGCTCAACTCCTGGGTGGTAAGGTATCTACGGCCCAGAATAGCTTGTCTACGCCCAGCCAATATAGTCACATTACGTGACCAAATGTTCAGGCGTTTCCTCCTCCTCTAAGCAAAATGAGCATGTTGGATCATTCACCAAACCCATGATGCTGAGATCACAAGATGCTACTATTATACCGTCTGTACTTTATGGTACCGGTACGTAGGCTAGTGGCTTTATACGGTACCCCCACGTTCGGCCACTGTGGTCAGTAGCGTACTAAGGGGGTGTAGGGTGGGTACACGCCCTTTTGCTGTGGAGGTAGGAAGGAAAAATTTTGCAAAAATAAGTGAAACGAATAAATTAGTATCTGTCTCTGTCTAATATGATCAGAATGCGTTTTTGAAGGCTTCTTTTTCAAAAATTCCTCGCCCTGGCCCAACCAGGCAACTTCAAAATTTTACACCTCTTTGCAAAATCATGGGTACGCCACTGACTGTGGTGGTACCATATGGTACCAGAAGCTTGGCAGTGGCGCATCCAGGGGGGTGTAGGGTGTGTACACCCCCTTTGCGGTGGAGGTAGGAAGAAAAAGTGTGTCAAAAATATAAGAAACTAATGAATTATGTACTAAAACTGTCTATTTTGTGCTCAGAATGCCTTCTAAATGCGTTTTTGAAGGCTAAATTTTCAAAATTTTCTCGCCCTGGTCGGGCAGACGCCCAACCAGGCCATTATAAACTACTAAAACTCGTAATTTCTGTTAATTCTAAGTTCGGAATGCGTTTTAAACGCGTTTTTGAAGGCTAACTTTGCTAAATTTTCTTACCCTGGTTGGGCCGCTGCCCAACCAGGCACTTTCAAAATTTTACACCCCCCCTTTCCAAAATCCTGGATACGCCACTGAAGCTTGGCACTGGTACCGCACCGGGACCATATATGGTGATGGTACCACGAACGGCGTTAAGTGCCTGACTGTTCTAGACTCATATACGTCTAAAATTGTAAAAAAATTTAGCCATTAAATCGTTTTATCACTTTTCAGTTGTACCTGAGAGCCCATATTGGCGCTCTGTTACGATTTTTTAGGAAAAAGTTGGAATTTTTCAGCGCTTTTCTTTCAGTACTCTACATCTGCTCCAGTATTGGGGAATCAGACCCCCAAACACTGCTGCCTTGAAGGCGGATGACTTGCTACAAGTGGCTAAGGAAGAAGAGAGCTAACTTTCGCTGGTGAGCGGGTTGGTGAGGCCGCTGCCGGACCAGTCGAACTTGGCCGGCGGCACGGCCAGGGAGTCGATGTGCTTGTCCGACTGACCCTTGACCTTCGGCGGGGACGCACTGCTCTTCTTGCTGCCCGACTCGGACACAGCGTCGCGCACCGGAGTCAGCAACGAATCGGACAACTGCGCCGCGAACACCGGCAGATTGGCCGACCGCAACTTGGCCTGAATACACTCACTGACACTCTGCCCGGCAAAAACCACACGACGAGTCTTTATCACTGCTTTTGCTCTTTAAACTGACTAAACAGTCGCCATGAAACTGTACCAATTCGATACGATTACCCTATTCTCCTTGAAGAGAGAAAACCGGCCATCACAAAGTACTACTACAATTTGTTCGCTAGTTTATGTTCGTGATTGCAGACCTTTGTTCGAGCCGAACATGTAACAAGGCACAAATTTGTTTAGATTGCATAAGAACAAAAGGTTTGCTTGGAGATGGTAATCCAACCTACAATTTTGGCTAAAATCAAGGCTCTTTGGCTAATCTTCTGTTAAAATAGGGCGAATAAGCTGCTTTGAGTTCGTAAACTTCTTTCAAAAAACTCTGCGGGGTAGAATCTGCCTGGCTTATTTCGAAAGGCGAGATATCGATTACAAAACTATAAAACCGCAAGTACTGCTAAAACGGAGACAAAAGCAGAAAGAAGGAGTAATACCAGGTTAACATCCATGTTTAAGGATCCGAGAAAATGCTCATAAACAAAAGTACGTAGCCACTGGTGCTTGAGAGCAATGGTGTCTTCGATGATATGCAACTCATTCCACGGTTCTGGCCAATGGCTAAAACCAAAACAAAACTGCATCACTTTGATGATTTAATTGAACCTATTCATTAAAGACACGTGTGCAAACATAAAACTATGGTTATTAATTAAATAAGAGTTTGCAAAAACGGAAGAACGAAAAAACAGTGAAAAAAATTCAGGGAAATCGCTACAGTCAAACACAAAGCACGAAGTTTAAGCGCAAAAGCATTGTGCTCTTTGTGCCTACAAGAGTTTTGTGCAAGCACAAAGAGAGTAGGACGAACAAAATTGCTAGTGTTCGCCTAAAACAGGGGCGATTTCGAAAAGGTTAGAATAGTTATCAAGAAACGACTTGCCTAACAATACAGCAAAATTATTTTTACGAACTAAGCTTTTTGTACGCAAGCAAAATCTTACTGCGACTGAGAAGCGTGGGCGGAGTGCTGGACGGAAGTATCGTCAGCGTCCCAGGAAAACTCTCCAATCAAATGCCATAAAAGGTCCGAACCGTAAGTGTCGGCAGAGTTGGTCTCTAAATCACCAAAGTCCGTCCACAGGTCCTGGTCCGAGGCTAAGCACGAAGCCGGAATCATTGGCACACCCTAAAACACAGTTGTTAGTAGAGGTACACAATTTTGCTTTTTTAATTGAAGAAACTTTCTGTAAATCGTCTAAAATTTATCCAGTGCGCGAGCCAAAGCTACACTGCTGTAATTATTTTTGTGGTGTTTGAATTTAAATGAACTCTGAATAGCTTATTTCAAGCTATTTTACCTTGATTTTAGTAGAAAATTGGACTTTTTGGCTTACCATCCCCTCAAACCTCCCCATCAGCCGCCGCTACCCCCTTAAGCCCCCTCAGGATTTGAAAATTTACCACCCCCTCAGCTGAAATGCTAACCCATGTGTTTGGGGGGGTCTCGCGCCGTCCCGGGGTCTGAGCCACAAATTCTGAGCGAGGGTAGTTGGGCACTAAAAACGCTCAAAAATCACGCTTATTTGGACTAAAATACAGCTAAAAAGTGTTGTTTTAGCAAGTTTAATGTGACGAATTCAAAAAAAAAGAAAAAGAATTTGCTAAAAAATTACTTGCCAGAAAATCGAAATGGGGGATGGGAAAAATTGTCTCGGGGAGGGAGTCCCGATCGGGAGGTCGGTCTGGCTTAAGTCGGGTATGAGCAGACCAGAGCCACCCGACCCACAACAAGGCATACATGTAGGAGGGGGGGTTTTGGGGGGGTTTAGCCCCCCCCAGGCCCGATTTTCGGCAAAAAAACCCCCCCCAGCCGAATTCTGGGGGGGTTTTTTTCTGAAACCCTATTTTGGGTTACAAACTGCTAAAATTCAGGGTTTCAAGACTTATATACCGTAATTTAGCATTTCAAAAGCCCTAAATAGGGTTCCGGAACCCTAGTTAGGGTTTCAGAAACCCAAAGTAATGCCTCCGGAACCCTATTTAGGGTTTCAGAAACCCTGTTTTGGGTACCTGAAAGCCTAAATAGGGTTCCGGAGCCCTAATTTGGGTTTCAAAAGCCCTAAATAGGGTTCCGAAACCCTGTTTTGGGTTTCTGAAACCCTAAATAGGGTTCCGGAACCCTAATTTGGGTTTCTGAAACCCTAAATAGGGTTCCGGAACCCTAATTTGGGTTTCTGAAACCCTAAATAGGGTTCCGGAACCCTAATTTGGGTTTCTGAAACCCTAATTTGGGTTTCTGAAACCCTAATTTGGGTTTCTGAAACCCTACTTTGGGTTTCAAAAACCCTAAATAGGGTTACGGAACCCTAATTTGGGTTTCACAGAGACTAAACAGGGTTTCTGGAGGCCCAAATAGGGTTCCGGAACCCTAATTTGGGTTTCACAGAGACTAAACAGGGTTTCTGGAGGCCCAAAGTAGGGTTCCAGAACCCTAATTTGGGTTTCAAAAGCCCTAAATAGGGTTCCGGAGCCCTAATTTGGGTCTCAAAAACCCTAAACAGGGTTTCAGTGCCCTAATTTTTGTTTCAAAATCTCTAAATAGGGTTCCAGATACGCATTTTAGCTCTATTCTGTCGAGTAAAATAGAGCTTTTTTGCATGTTTTAAAGCAAAAACATGTTTTTTGCACGTTTTTAATAAAAAATAGGATTTTCTGCACATTTTAAACCAATAAATAGGGTTTTATAGGGAATTTTTGCACTTCTGACAGGATTTTTACCGGATTTTTAGTCCTCAAAACCCTGTTTTGAGCCCAAAAAAAGGTCGCTAAAACCCACTTTTGGACACCAAAAAAAGGTCGCTGAAACCCCCTTTGGAAATAGTGCTGAAACCCTATTTTGGATCTGGAAAAAACCCCCCCAGCCGAAAACCCAGCTACATGTATGCAACAAGGCCCGTACCTGTGTTACATGAATGAAATATTTGGTTTCACTTCAGTTGAGCCCGTACCACAAATACGTAAAAAACGCGTGACTGGCCTTGGCCTAGCAAACTGAGTATTTAGAGAAGCAGGAAATACTGTTAAATGCGAGGGGAGCTGTTTTACGATAAGATTTCTTACAAACCAAACACAGCATTGCTTTTTCACCCATAAAACAGTCAAAAACCAAAGCCTGTCTTACCGTAGTAAGTTGAACCGGCGTTTCAGCTACCGTACCCTGAGTTGACTCTGCACCGAGCGATCCAAAATCGGCCGTCCAATCACTGTCATCAATGTTTTGGTCAGCAGAGAACGGGTCCACCTCCCCACTGAAGGGGTCCCGGTCGAAGGCCGAACAGGCAGAATTGGACGGTTGCGCAAAGTCTGTAAAGTCGCCGAACTCTCCAAATTCATCGTCTGAATCGGCCGGAACGGCATCGGCGACGCCGGTCGCTTCTGCAACTTGTTGGTCGACAGATGAGGAAGGGGGAGAGATGGTGTCAGAATTGTCTTTTGAATCGACACAGTTCTGAAGCACCGGAATGACGTCATCGATGATTGCCGAAGAAAGATGGTCGTCGTCTTTTTTGTTCGCATTTTCCACTTTCTTTCCGTCTTCTTCGTTTTTCTCCAGCACCAGATCGTCGTCTTGCCTCTCTGTTTCCAGTTCGTCCATACTCTCACTCCCGGATTAATTAGTAGCAATAATTAGAAATCTTCTCTAACTTTGATCTTTGATTTATACACATTTCTCTCTACTAATCTGTGCGTTTGTTTGTTTATTTTCTGAAGTTGAGAGAACAACCTCTGGCTTACTGCCGTTGGAGGTGTTCTGACGAACAACGGAGCCCCTGAAAAAGGGGAATTATGCTTGTACTATTATAGGACAGTACCCCCAATCTTCAAATCCCGTCCCTTGTCCTACTAACTAAACATAAGCTCAACCCTAAGAATAAAGTCAAAGCTTACGGAGCTAAAGCCTGGTCATCAGCTGCGGGGTCCGTCAGAAAAAACAACCCACAGATTTTCCTCTGTAGCAACCGCAAATCTCAACCGATTTGAATTCATCCTTAGTTAACTCAAAGAAACATAAATTCCTAAACGACTGCTGAAATTTTTATTGATATAAATAGTCTGCTTAGTTTCTGAGATATTCGCCCTCAAAGTCAAATTTTGGCAATGAACAAGAAGGATTTTTATTATTCCGATGCACTTGATAATAAAAATAAACGGATTCCTACTACTGTACCGGTTTATTGTGAAGTGCAACGGAATATTGCCAAAATCTGTTCCGACTTTGATGAGGGAAAATATATCAAGTACTAAGCTAAGCAGAGTACATCAATAATAATTTTATCAACCTTCCAAGAATTTATGAATGTTCCATTCAAAAACGGATTTGTTTAAATCGGTTGAGATTTATGGTTGCTACAGCAAAAAGTCTGCTGTGTTTTTAATCACTCTTGTTCATTGCCAAAATCTCTGTTTTGACTTTGAGAGCAAATATCTCAGGAACTGAGAAAGTATCTTAATAAACTTTCGTCAATCTTTCAAGAATTTATTTATCTTTCATTTAAATAAGGAATCATTCAAATCGGTTGAGATTTACGGTTGCTACAGCGAAAAATCTGCGGGGTTGTTTTTTTACCGACCCTGTACAATGTAAGCCAGTAGTTTTGGACAGGGGTGTAGTTATTGTCCTACATAATATAGCAGCATCGTTGTGCAAACGTCTACAGAATAGTACAAATACAGATCGACTGGTTACCTTCGCCACAAAGGGGGTGTTGTATCCACCCTACACCCCCTGGTACGCTACTGTCGTGAATTGTGTTTATCTGTGAGGATCCATCCATACATATTAGAATCTTGCCATAAAAGCATCGAAAAAAATCTGAATGCGTTGTTTCGGAGGGGTGTAGGCCGATTTTCCAAAAAGGCGCTAAATCGCTATTAATTGCCGATTTTCTTGTTGAAAAAGTCGCCAAAAATTTCCGCCGATAGGGTCTCGGCCAGTAAGCAGAGTAAGCCACTCTCAGGCCCCCGACGTTCATAGATCTTGTCATTTATGACGGCACGAAAGTAAACTACCGATAGGACAAGACATAAGACAAGTTTCGAAACATAACCGCTTGATTTCATACAGTTTTGGAGCTTTTAAGTGTTCAGTGTGCGTTATTTACGTACGTAATTGTATTCATCAATCATGTACTTGAATATACAATAGCTTCCTTACTGTGCAGCGGAGTACCCCAGTGTTTACAACAGGCACTACCACACTTCACCAGCGTTGAAATTGCAAATCTGTTAGTTTAGAAAATTACGCAGTTAGGCTAGGAAACCGTACTTCTAAGTGATACCTGTTCTGTTTGACAGACATCTCTAAAGCATAATTTAATAAGTAAAGGGGAACCAATAGCTAGTAGACTAGTAAATAGCGAGTCAGTAAAATAAGATCAGATCAGTTGCTGTCAGTCATCCACCCACAACGCCCTTCATGTGTTGCAATAGAAAGTCGGTGATCGGGTAAGCAGCGACCATCTCCTGCATGCTAAAGAACGGCTTGATATCACGAGGGCGTCGAACATTAGGACCGGACAGAAAACCATCTATCAGCTGGAGATGAGCTGCATTCAACACCTGCCAATAGTGCAGCACCTCAGCTCGCCAGCCCTGCTTCACATACACAACCATGGTGGGTGCTTGTTGAGCCACCAACACGGTCGACCGGTTGACACGGATCTTGTGGAAAGAATGGACCACGCGACACAGCACCAGCACACAGCCCAGTCTCAGCAGCTGGTTAAAAGTGAGGATGGACTGAGGAGCAATGGCCAGGAAAGCAGGAGAGAAGTCTGGCGGCATCATGGTAGAGCGAAAGGCCATTAGTTGACTCGTGTACATGTAGTAGAGTGCACGACCGTAGAACGCCGATTCACCCAGCAACACTAGGTTCATACTAAGCGATTTGAGCACCATGTGCACTAGGTCAAGACGCAGGCGAGTACAGATCTTGTAGAAGCGGTAAATCAGTAAGACAACCAGCAGCACGTGTGCACCAAGACGGATGAACCTGAGAGCGTGCAGACCAAACAGCAGCCACAACACTGACAGCAATAGCAGCCAGTGTGCTAGGCACAAAAGCAGTGGCACCGATGTAGAACGTGCAGAACTGGCCACCAGAGCGAACGATAACATGCGTGTAGAGAAAATCACGAGATCCATTGCAGCTGGGAGTAAAATGAGTTCTAGGTAGCGCTGAGTGGCCGATACCAGAATCAGTTGCTCTTCTTCTGCTTCTCCCGGTTCCAGCTGCATGCTGAGGAGGTGAACTAGATGTGAGACGTTGTCGGGAAAGACAGGACACTGACTAGTCAAAGAACAGTTGGTGTGAGTCCAAGTACCAGTGAAGACCAGATAACCGTGAACCAGTAGGATCAGTAACAACAGACTGAAGGGGAAAACGTAGGAGTCGTGTCGTTTGCTCAGCCAGTTTGAAATATAATGCAACATTAGAACAACACAGCACAAACACAACACACGCAATGCAAAGAACGGCACTGGAAAAAGGATGGAAATTTTAATACTACAGAAACTGTACAGACTTTACCAGTACAAACGGAAATTTTGTTGAAAAAAATTACAAACGGCAATATACATATACAGTCATGCATCGGTGCCATTTGCAAACATTGCATAAGCCGCCTACATTAAATAGCTATAATAATAAGCATAATAAACACAGTGTTAATTGCAAGGCAATTGAAAAAATTAAAACTTAAGTAAATAGAACCATAGAACGTAAGTAAGTAAACTTAAGCAAGTAAAAGTAGAACTACAAATTATGCTAATATAGGACAAGGTGTACCTAGGCCTACTAAGAGTTGAAAATTTGAACTATGGTGAGAGGAGTTACCGCATTACGCTCCTTTGCACTCAATCATCCGCTTCTAGGCATAGTGCTCCGATCCGATGTGGCGGGGGCCGTACGATGTACAGCCCTACAATCAGACCTGCGTGGTCCATTTCGCGACCCCTGATATCGTCATCTCGGACGCTGCGCCTTCTTTCACTGCCAAGCCACTCCTAGCCATGCTGTTGGGTGCCAGTCACTAAGAGTGCCTGGCGTGGTGACGTCAGGTGCTGTCAGTCAGATCCCAACGCCGCCCCGGCCAGTGGCACTAAACCGGTATAGGCCCTATTGCTGTTTTTCTCAGACAGCCATGGACGTCGTTGATCTTCTTTTCCTCCAACGCAAGCATGCTTTAGGGAGCGGCTTTCGGTGCAATGGCAGATCCAGTCGGTTCCCATTTACCTACTCGCTGTAACCAGCTTTCGGCGGTCTGGTTGGGGCTTTGTGCCGACGACCAACTGTTTTCGGCAAGTTCTTGCCGCGCCGTGAGGATGAACGCACGACGTCGCGCACAGTGGCTTTGCGGCCTAACCACTACACCACTAACTGTGCCGGGACCATTGTGCTGCGCTGAAGATGAGTGCTGTGCGAATCGTGAGTGGCGGGCTGGATGATCGAAGTGGTGTTGCTAGCTTTTTATACGATTTGTAAGATAGCGAATGAGAGAGGTCACATCAGAACTTGATGCGATAAAGTGCGGGTGTGAGAAGGTCACTCACTATTCACCACACCGTACCATGAAGGTACCGGGCTGTCGTTTCGAACGGATCGCCAAACTGATTTCCAAACTGAATCGGCCGATTCTCGGGATAGTATTTCGGCAAGGCGATTCGGAGTTGGGCTAGAGAGATGTGAGTGAAAGCACAAAGCACATTGAAGAAGCATCACAGCTTGAAGAGTTGAAATCGTTGCAATCTGAAGGAAATTCGTCAGTTTCATTGATTTCCAGAACTGAATTGGCCGATTCTCGGGATAGTATTTCGAGGTAGCGATTCGAAGTTGGCCAAGATATGAGTGAAAGCACAAAGCATATTGAAGAAGTATCACAGCTGAACAAAGAAAGCGTTCTGCCAATTGCAGTAAATTCAACGCCCACAGCCATGGACGACTAAAAACTACTGGACACGAATCGACCCCAATGCCGTTTCCACAGTAGGCCTACTTTCAAAGGGCCGTATCTTTGGAATTGTTCATCGTGCAAACGATGAGGAAACATTGCAAGGAAATCGTGCAAACGTACACATGTCCTGTCCTGGATCTGTTGATTCGAAATAAAATCAATCAATCAATCAAACGGCTGCACTTGTTGTAACATGCTCATTTGAAAGGTGACGCAATTCAGTGCCATGTAGGCAATTCAGTTTTTGCCGCTGATTACGAAAATGACATATGTTTTTCAATCTGACCGCTCCTGAGTAGGGCCCGACCGGATATCCGGATCCGGATCCGGATCCGGCCGGATATGGGCATATCCGGATCCGGTACCGGATCCGGATATTACCTGCCGGATATGCCGGATATCAGTCACAGATGAGAAAACGTGATTTTTTACGTATTCGAACATAAAATTAGATTAGTTCCAGTCATTTTAGGATATTTTTCGCTATTTAACTGCACAAAATGCTAAAAACCCACTCTCAAATATCACCAGAGTGCGGAATCGCTTTGCACATACATTGTACATCACCGGTGGTTTATCTTTGCCACTTAGAGTAAGGCTTCTCGTAAACCCTTTTTACCTGTACAATAAATATGTCCCTATTTGTCTTCCCCTTACTTTTAGGTTTGCTCAGGATTTTGCAAAAGGAAGTATTAAATTCTTAGATCTCTGGTTGAGCCACGGCCCAATCAGGGCGAGAAAATTTGAACAAAATTAGCTTGAAAAACGCTTTTGAAAGCATTCTCAGTATAGTATTAACAGAAATTAGGAGGTATTGTAGTCTGAAGAGGTCTGGTTGGGCAATGGCCCAAGCAGGGCGAGAAAATTTTGAAATTTCAAAAAAGTGAAATTTTGTAATTGCAATAGTGAGAGCCGGTCAGCGAAAAATGGAAACATTTCCTTTTCCTGTATCTTTCCTAGTTTTTGTCGGAATTGGATGAAATTTGGAGTGTAAACGCAGAAATTCAGGGTAATTCGTGTGTAAAAAATTGACGCATGAACTCCAACGCTATCGTTAGAGTTTAGGCGATAATGTAATATAACTTTTTTTTTCGGTGACCGGCTTTCGCTATTGAAATTACCAACTTTCACTTTTTTTTAAATTTCTCGAGAATTAGTCAAGCCTAGTGCACCAAACTTTAACACATAAAATTCCCCGAATCTTGGCACCTATTGTCCAAATTTCGGCCTATTTGGTCAAAATTTGCGGAAATGGCAGTGAAAAGAAATGTGATCATTTTTTGAGACACCCTGTATGTGGTTTATTGCATTGTAAAAATTTTTAAGTTGATCAATGATATCCGGCATATCCGGATCCGGATCCGGCCGGATATGGGCATATCCGGATCCGGTAGAAATCTGTATCCGGTCGGGCCCTACTCCTGAGCTACTTCTGTAGTTTTTATCCCCTGGTCTGGTATTCAGACATTCATGCATTTCTGAAGGGAACCCTTTGTCAGTCAACAGTGTACTCGATCTATTTTGACCCGCTGAGGACAAAAACAGCCTTTGTTTTTCTCTATTCATTTTCAATTTTGAGATATTCAAACCAATTTTGCATTGATATTCGCATATCTCAAAAAGGAGCAATAATAGATTAAAACAGAGGCCATTTCTGAACTCAGCGGGTCAAAATAGGTCGGGTACACTATTGACTGACAAAAGATTCCCTTCAGAAATGCATGAATGCTGAACATATATTTCATGATTATGGCTTGTCACAGCATGTTTCTTAATGACTTCAGAGGTCCATAACTTGCGACTGAGTGGCCATAGCGCAAAAATATGAAATATTAAATAAAATAGAAAAATATATTCTGAATCAGCAGAGAAAACTGTACCAAATAGATACCACATAATGCCCAGCTTTGACAGATAACTTATTGTCTCAGTCAGTACCATACCATGGCATAAAAAGAGTACCAGAGCACAACAGGACTGGACAATTTTTGAATGAACTACATGAAATGAAATAAATGAAAACAATCTGAACTAGACCTGTGTTTTATAACTGAAACTCTAGTACATAGTACTCTGTATTGATCTGTTTAACAAGACTCATTTGTCCTTGGCAAGTTGGACACAGTTGCTCATTTGCTGTCAAGCCGAATCTGGCACACCATTGTAATGTTTTATCTCGATTTTCTGCAAGGTTTGTACAACGGTCAATGACAGCAGTTAAAGATGTCCATGTGTAGTCAGTCAAAAGTATATCATCAGCTGGAAGAACATTTGCAACAACATGCAGTTTTCAATATCACACGTTTTAACTTAAAATCCACAGCACATAATTTCGACATTTAAACAGAATAACAGATCAATATAACTGTTCAGACTTCAGATACAAGGTTTACAATAGTTATACCTGATAAATTTCTTCAAAGCTCAGCAGCTCGGTACATGAACATACATACTGTATGTTCAGCGTTCCAGAATAGAAGTCCAGTCCCCTATAGTAGAATAGAACTGAAAAGTCCCCTATTCTGAAATAGCTTGAGTCCCCTATTCTGGAATAGCTTCAGTCCCCTATAGTAGAATAGAACTGAAAAGTCCCCTATTCTGGAATAGCTTGAGTCCCCTATAGTAGAATAGAACTGAAAAGTCCCCTATTCTGAAATAGCTTGAGTCCCCTATAGTAGAATAGAACTGAAAAGTCCCCTATTCTGGAATAGCTTGAGTCCCCTATAGTAGAATAGAACTGAAAAGTCCCCTATTCTGGAATAGCTTGAGTCCCCTATAGTAGAATAGAACTGAAAAGTCCCCTATTCTGAAATAGCTTGAGTCCCCTATAGTAGAATAGAACTGAAAAGTCCCCTATTTTGAAATAGCTTGAGTCCCCTATAGTAGAATAGAACTGAAAAGTCCCCTATTCTGGAATAGCTTGAGTCCCCTATAGTAGAATAGAACTGAAAAGTCCCCTATTCTGAAATAGCTTGAGTCCCCTATAGTAGAATAGAACTGAAAAGTCCCCTATTCTGAAATAGCTTGAGTCCCCTATAGTAGAATAGAACTGAAAAGTCCCCTATTCTGAAATAGCTTGAGTCCCCTATAGTAGAATAGAACTGAAAAGTCCCCTATTCTGAAATAGCTTGAGTCCCCTATAGTAGAATAGAACTGAAAAGTCCCCTATTCTGAAATAGCTTGAGTCCCCTATAGTAGAATAGAACTGAAAAGTCCCCTATTCTGAAATAGCTTGAGTCCCCTATAGTAGAAAAGCGCTAATTAATGTTTTATACGATGCGGGCGCCGATTTAAAACAGGTACGAAACGGAATTTGGCGGTGGGCGCCGAATCTGTTCGGATGCGTTGAGTCCCCTAAAGTAGAATAGGTCTTGAGTCCCCTATACTCTAATAGTTGCTTGAGTCCCCTAAACCATGAAAATCACCGTGAAATGGGATAGTGCCTTTTTTTTTCTTGCATTCAAAGCGACCCTAGTCTCAAGCACAAGTGCCTTCACTGCGATTTTTACCGGCCATTGTTTGTTGAAATCATAACATGTAACAGCTTCTGGCCCACCTGGGGGAGGGGGTAGAGGGGTTTCGCCCAGAGGGGGGTCCAAAATTTCAAAAAGCTTTTTCAGTAAGGATGCTAAAAACGCTAAAAATCGCTATTTAAAGCTGCCAAATAGCGTTTTAGAGCTAAAAACAAGCAAAAAATCACAAAATTGGCTTCCAAAAACCCCGATTTCTCTTAAATATTAGCAGTGGAAAACCTCAATTCGGTTTCCAAAGGCTTTTCGAGCGATTTTTAAGCTAAAAATTTGTGATTTCTGAGCCAGTTTGTCAGTACTGGAGCCACTACTGGTACTTGTATTTTTGGGTCGGGTAGAGGGGTACCTTAACCTGTCTCGCAGGGGGGGTGAGGGGGTTGGCCTTTCCAGCAGGCAATAACCGCCCCCAAACCCCCTAATACATGTATATGGTTGAAACCGTCTTGTTGCTGTTAGAAGAGGATTTCCAGTTGCTGCACATTCTCGTGTCTGAGCTTTCCTGTCTGCAGAGTCACTCATTCACCCGAATTCTTGACTAAATTTTTCAACTGCATGTGCAAAAACCTGGTCAAGAAGTTCACTATTTCTCTATTTCTGGTATTAAGCCCAGTGCGCAAGCTTAGATAACAAAGCTTGGACGTAGTCGCTGACTGTAAGGAAAGATGCCTTTAAAATGGTCCTGCTTTCATGGTACAGTGTCTGAGCTATTATTTATGGTATTTCTGTGGTGATATAAAGTATGTTTCCTGAAAATATACTGGGTGTTGCTCGACAATTGCTTCGTTATTGAGACCCTGCCCTATTGTATTGGCAGTTTGCTGTGCAATCACTCCAATTAGAGCACTCATCTGGATTACTACAGCCCGTTTCTAAGTTCATTGAATAAATAGATTTTTTGCGAATAACTTCTTACAGATGCGTCAGAGGGTTTTGGGCTTCATGACCAAAGTTGTAGAGGGGCTTGAGCTCTGGTTGAATTCGCATTCTAATCTGCGCAGCGTTGCTTGGTAATCCTAATTTGCACCATGGAAAAAATGAACTTTATATATGGTCGCTATGAAAGCGATTTGAGCACGGAATTAGATTCCTCACGCGTTGGCGATTCTAAAGATGTATTTATATTGATTGTAGGTCGAACGGTTCAAAAGATACGGCCCTTTGAATGTAGGCCTACTGTGGAAACGGGCGTTGGGGTCGATTCGTGTCCAGTAGTTTTTAGTCGTCCATGCCACAGCGTTACCCGCCGGTGCGAACGGCTCGAACGGCTCGAAGAAACCGAATTGCCATATTCGGTATTATGGCGCGTATATAAATCGCCTACCGGAAAAATCAATGGCAGTTAGTAGTTTACGCACCGTACGCACCGTTCGCACCGTTACGCACCGTACGCACCGTTACGCACCGTTCGCATCAGAGGCGACCCCAATTGGGCGCCGATCTTTTGGAGTGGTGAATTTGCTTAGATCGATTAGAGAACCGGTCTATTTCAGCTTGCATTAACAAATTCCGCGTTTTGGTGGAAAAGTACTTGGAAAATCAGCTTCTTTACAATTTAAAAAGCAAAAAGCGTAAATAATCCCGTGTGTCACTGTCACAGCGGCCCCCGGCACCCATGGAAGCGGTTTGTTTGTGGGTTCGAAACCTGTCGAGGCGATGGGAAGTAGTCGACACAAAGCCCAACCAAGGCCGTCGAAAGTCAGCAATGGCAAGTAGATAAATGGGAGGGGAGTGGGTAGGGTTGTTGTTAAGGAGACTGCCGGACCTTCTGTCTCTTCCTGATCTATAGCAGTTGGCTACTCCTAGTCCGAAAGGAAAAAAGTTACAACAACAAAATAACAATTGGACAGGACATACAATGCAGCGGAACCACTGACAGCATCACCAATATCGAGTTTGTCCTTCGTCTCAGTCGTGAAGTAAAGACATTTCGATTGTTAGATTAATGGTTGCCCCATCAGCGAAACCCATCAGGTCCAATTTTTCGGCCAATCATTTCCCATTTTGGTACTATGTCAAACAGAAGAGGTGCCGATTTTATGAGACGTTTTTGCCTGACGAAATTGAGACGTTTAGCAATGGGTGTAAAGTTTCAGTGAATTTTGTTATTCTACACCGATTTTTGAAACAACCAAACACCTTTCCTTTCCCAGAGCCGATCCTATACAGCTGTACATACATGGTGCATAATACGGCAAATTCTCTTTTCCAATGCTTTAGATAACAGCAGCTTTGAAAGCATTTTTATACATACCGTAGATTCTCGGGAAGAGAATCAGAAGAAAACTAAGCAACAAAAGCACTGCACTACAGCAACTGTGCGGAGATGCACCACAGCTAACAGAAAGAACCTAATACGATGCAAGCATCACGGAAAAAGCAACTGCACTAAATGACCAAAGCTGCTCTAACTAACACCGAATGTTTGGGGGCGTGTATTAAAGTTACGTAATGGCATGGGGGTGGGAGGTTCGCCAAATGACTACTAATCATTACGGTGGGGGAGTGGGTTGGCCACTTAATTACGTATTTTTTTCAAAGTGCAAAAATCACTGAAGTGGCCATAATTTTAGTCATACATGTAACAGGTCATCCGCCGATGGGGGGAGGGGGGTTGGGGGGTCTGGCGCCGGCTGGGGGGGTCTGAGCCAAAATTTTGGGGGAGGGGTGGGCACTAAAAAACGCTTAAAAATCGAGAAAAATCGCAATTTTTGGCCTAAAAATCGCCAAAAATCGCTAATTTGGGCTGAAATGCAGCTCAAAAGTGCTGTTTTGCAGGCGATTTTGGCAATTTTTGTATGTGAAAGTGTAAAAAATTGCAAAAATTTGCTCGAAAATTCCGGGGGGGGTTGGCCTAAGTCGGGTGGGGGCAGACCCCCCAGACCCCCCCTGTTACATGTATGATTTTAATTGTTTTAACGTACAGTACATGTACATGTAGTTTCGATTTGAAGCCTTTGGGCGTACATTATCTCAATTTCATTTTAAGTTGTAGTAGTTGGGGAAAGTCAAAAGCCCCATTTTCAAAAGGGTGGTGTGTAAAGCACTGACAGGGCCCTTTGGGCGAGAGATGATTCTACTGCTATCAAATTTTTTCCTGACCGGACACGAAATTCCCTGACTTTTCCCTGATTCCGTAATTTTTTTTAAATTATGTGACTTTTCCATGACTCTCTTACTTTTCAGGTCCCGCACGAACTCTGGTTTATAACTATCGATTATCAGTTAAGTGATATGGCAGCAGCCCTAAAATCCATGAGAAAACACTTTGGTTTCATTGACTCGGCTCTTTTCTCCTCTATTTGATGCTGCTCCCTGGTGATGATGGTGACAATTTCCGTTTCTGTTCTGCACATTCTATTTTTTACTGATGCTTTCTCGTTAAAAAATTCAATGCACCCTGCTACTTTTCCACTAAAAGGCGTAATTTGTTAATGCAAGCTGAAATAGAACGGTTCTCTGATCGATCTAAGCAAATTCACAACTCCAAAAGATCGGCGCCCAATTGGAGTCGCTGCTGATGCGAACGGTGCGTAACGGTGCGTACGGTGCGTAACGGTGCGAACGGTGCGTACGGTGCGTAAACTACTAACTGCCAAAATCAATGCGGTACACACATGCGGTACGCTGTGGTACACAATATTTTCGATGTCTGAAATCGCCTACTGGGAATCTGGAAACTTGGAAAGCTGCAATTGCGCAGTAAGGAAAAGAAATACTCAGCGCTAAATTGAAAAGAAGAAATTGTTTGAACCGAATCCATACAAAGTCTTGTTATTCCGTTCAACCAGTCTTGTGCCTAGCTCAAATTTTTTTTGAGTTCAGTAAGTATTCGCAGTAAGTAAACCTTGATTTTTTGAAACTCGGTAAGTATGTACGAGATTATTTTTCACTGATGGTAGACAGACGGCATACAGGTTTAAATGAATGGGTGCGGTCCGACCAGAGTAATAAAGTGTGCTTCTATGTGCACGGTAAAAGAACCGAAGTACGTACCGACTATGGCAATAGCGTGACTATAAACAGGCTAGCAAAATCCGTTGACGGAGTTCTGCGAATAGAGTTCGAGCGGCTTTTGCAGACCGATATCCCTGACCTGTTCTATTCAAAATTCCCTTATCAACTATGATGAGCAGGCTTTCTTGCTTTCTTGGCTTCTAGAATTCTGTTTCGGTCTCCCAACTCGACTGTTCACACTGCGTCGATGGATGCGACGATGAAGAGTTGAAATAGCCGGACGCACACCCGTAATCCGATAAACTTCATCTTGCAGCTCTCGCAGAGATCGCAGGTTTTCATTTTGATAGCCTTCAAGAGTATCACGGACAGCATCACTTGACCAGTCCTATAAAGTCGCACGCAGCTCATTGTATATTATTTTATTAACGTTTGTGATGGCAACTTTCAATTCAAAGCTTTTTGTTTGTAGTAGCTACGTAGCTACTCTGCTACTAATACCTAACCTACCTAACAAAAAAACGGTCAACGGGTTTTATGTATCGCGTAACAACGCTGAGCAATGAAAGCAACCTACCACAGATGCAAAGGCACGGCGACCTTCAGCCATATTTCGTAGAAAGTGGACAGCAAAGTAGCAAACTGCGACGAACTGTTGATGGTCCCGATATGTAAACTATATGCATCCGGTGACGATGGTCCGCCTTCTTCTTGTGCATATTTTCTTGTTTTCCACTTTGTTGGGGCGACGTTTCCATTTTCCGTATTACACATTTTTGCAGCTTTCCAAATTTCCGAATTTTTGGTAGGCGATTTATGTCCGCCCGCGGTATTATTCGGTTCCCAAAATCCGCTTCCGGTATTCGGTTGCATCCCAAAACCGACCAGGGCATATTGGGTCCATGGCACTTTCTTCGGGTTTGCCGCCGTGAGCTGCGCTGGGTGAGATAACCGTCTCGGTCTACGTATCGGGTAAAAAATCCGGTGTTTTTAGCTCTGTCTAACTAAAACACAATCCGGTACTATTTACTATCCGCAGTGGCGTACCCAGGGGTGTAGGTTGTGTACACGTATTATTATTTATTATTTGGTTCAGAAAATACCAATCACTATTTGATATTTGGTGGTAGGTACCTGATGCGTCTCTAGGGGTGCTTTTTTATATTTGGCAAAACAGGCCCCCCAGTTCATGCCCTATGCTGATTTAGTGATCATTAGACTCGCCAGGCGAAGGGCTTTCAAATGATATGTGACATGACCATTTTGGAGGATTTTGAAATTTTGGAATTTTGCCAAAAAATATTCGATAATCGATATTTATCGATAGAATTCGTTAATTTACAATTAATTATGATAATTAAACACATTAGTTTCTGTTTGGGATCGGTTCCTGATTCTCCCCCCCCCCCAGCTACACCTGATCCAATTTTTCCTCCCTACCTCCACCGCAAAGGGACCCTTTGAACTTTGAACTTTAACTTTGAACGGGTAGCAACTTTGAATACGTCTCAATTTGCCACGTTTTTTTGCGCCGGGCGATGCATGCGGTTCGCTTTATGGCCTGTGATTGCACTACTTTATCGCCGAAGACTCCAGACTACACGACCGTACAAAATAGTTACTTTGGTGTTTGCCCGTGCTGTGTTGCTTGAAAATATAGTCTTCTTAACTGCCGAAAACTTTAGCTGGACAGAGCAACGATATAAAACTTGACTACTTATCGTTTAGATATTTCATACTGAACCTTTTTATGCTGTGAAGAATAAAAGGGGCAACTATAAATTTGATTTTCCTTGTCTTGTCTCCATATTCTCTGCTTGTGAGGTTAGGTACACATAGGGCGTTTTTGGGTGGCTTACATCAAGCTGTAAACGCCAGCCCCCCTCATTTGGGACCCCATCCCCGACCCAAGATACAAGTACTGGTAGCAACTCCAGTACCAATAAACTGGCTCGGAAATCACTAATTTTTAGCTCAAAATCTGCTTAAATGACCTTTGATAACCGAATTTGGTGTTTTCGCTGCTGATATTTTTTCCGCCGCCGCATTTCCTGGCGTTTTTGGAGCTTTTTAAAATTATGAAGCTTCTCCCTGGGCGAAGTAAGTAAGTAAGTAAGTAAACCCATAAACCTCTCCTAACCGAAACCCCCTACCACCAGGCTGGCCCGGACCTGTTCCATGCATACCCCTTACCTATCTTATCTGATTGAATTAACTCTAAACCAATTGTCAACATCGGGGGCCACTTTGAACACCCATCTGTTTTCTAAAAAAATTGGTCAAGCTCATCTTTGGATGAGCGGTCAACATTCTATCTACCATAATTTTGAGGAGCACACTTCAAGCTTTCGAATGCGTTATAATTGGTCAGCTTAGCTTACCTCAAAGACCATAAGCTTGAAATTAAAAAAACATGAATCGTTCGAAGCTCAAATCTTATTTTTGGGAAGTCTGGTGGACATACTGTGCTGCATCGTAGAACTTGTGTTTCTCTGAATAGCGGTAAGATAAGAAAATATAGAAAATTTTTTTATACTTTTAGTCAGACATGGGCTAGCATTTCGGCTGAGGGGGGTAGAATTTTCAATTCCTGAGGGGGGTAGGAGCGCCTGAGGGGGGCTGAGGGGGTGGTAAGCAAGAAAGTCCGAATTTTGGCTAAAATCAAGGTTTTTGGGCTTATTTTTCATTAAAATAAGCTATTCTGAGCTCATTTACACCTAATCCAGGTACATTTTTATCAAAATTTTCAATACAAAATTCTTCCAAAAAATTCCTGAGAGGTAGCTGCCGGCTGAGGGGGGGCAGGTCAGAGTCTGAGGGGGGCAACCCCCTCAGCCCCCCTTTGCCCATGTCTGGTTCAAGTGCCGTGAAATATTACTATTTCAGCTCTTATGTACTTGCTGCCCCAAAACATTGATCGATGCCTATTAATTAGCTTAGTATCAAAATACTTGTATGGTCTCTTTTAAAAAGTTCAGATGGTGGCTTTTAAAGAACAAACACACACTGTTGAAAATTTCAATGTAACACTTGTTAAGTGCCATCAGATCAGAACTATTGTAAAAACGGCGTGTTCCCAGTTCCGACTTTCCCAGTTCCGACTTTCCCAGTTCCGACTTTTCCCAGTTCCGATGTTTCCCAGTTCCGACTTTCCCAGTTCCGATGTTTCCCAGTTCCGACTTTCCCAGTTCCGATGTTCCCAGCTCCGACTTTATAATAATATTCACTAGGACTCTAGGCTTAGACTTAAGGGATAGGTTCAGGCATACATGTAACAGGTCATCCGCCGATGGGGGGAGGGGGGGGTGGGGGGGTCTGGCGCCGGCCGGGGGGGGGGTCTGAGCCAAAATTTTGGGGGCGGGGGGTGGGCACTAAAAAACGCTCAAAAATCGAAAAAATCGCAATTTTTTGGCTAAAAATTGCCAAAAATCGCTAATTTGGGCTGAAATACAGCTAAAAAGTGCTGTTTTGCAGGCGATTTTGGCAATTTTTGTGTGTGAAATTGTAAAAAATTGCAAAAATTTGCTCGAAAATTTACTTGCCAGAAAAATCGGAGGGGGGGGTCGGTGAAATCGTCTCGGGGGGGGGGGGGGGGTCCCCATCCGGGGGGGGGGTCGGGCCAATTTCGGGGGGGGGCCAGACCCCCCCAGACCCCCCCTGTTACATGTATGGGTTCAGGCTTAGGGGTGAGGTTCAGGTTAGGGCTTAGGGGTGAGGTTCAGGTTTAGGCTTACGGTCAGTGGTTAGGTTCAGGCTTAGGTTTAGGTTTAGGCTTAGGGGTGCGGTTCAGGTTTAGGCTAAGGGCCAGTGGTTAGGTTCAGGCTTAGGCTTAGGCTTAGTGGTTAACCCAGCCCCCCTTTGCCCATGTCTGCTTTTAGTGTTGGTTGTTTGTGTTGCTCATATTCCGCTTTAATAGTGTTAGAAAAGTTACTCGTGTACTTTTGCATGCAACTTTGAGTACTCATACAATATAGTGGCTTATTTTTCTTTGATCACCTAGGCTTCCGCTGAGTCCAAATTTATAGCTCTGTCTGTTGTTGCATATTTGCTCTGAGCCAATTGGTTTCTTGCATAGGGATCAATTTCACTGCAGCTATTTTTTGTACGCACCATTGTAGAGATGGTGTGTTTTGTCGGCGGGCAAAAAAGAATTGATTAGATATGAAAAAGTTGCATAATGAAATTTCAGAGCTAATTGGCTGGCGTAGCAGTCTGAAGGCGATGTCGCAACCGGGCCCCATTCTGTCGTCTGTTTCTTCTGGGTCGCCTCCTCGTTGGAGACGCGCCAACCGACACACCAACGCTCAGTCACTCGACTCTAATCATTCTTACACTGCCCATTCTAGCTTTTCTGTAAGTGCTGCTGTTATTTTTATCGGTCACGTCTGATCAACGGTGGACTACTAAAACTCCGATTTTTTAACCAAAATCAACCTTTTGTTAAAATTGCCTACTTTTTAGCTCTCTTGCGTAGCATTTGGCGTTTTTAATGATGTTTTGCTTGATCCGTTGGTTGGCATTCATTAGTGGTGAGTTTGTTAGCGCCGCGCACAGATATTCTTTGCTATCTGATGACCTTTATTTAGGCTTAGTCACCACTGATCCAAAGTGGCGTTTATTCGTCAGAAACTGTTAGCCTGACTACTCCGTCGTAAACGGCGTTCAGACCAACAAATGCCTCAGACCGTAAATATAACCAAAAATTAAAGTTAATCATTTCTTTTTCATTCAATTCAAACACTCCAAATCCGCAAAAACGTAACTGAGATATTTGTTTGTTTGTACACTTCAATTAGTAAACCAAAATTACGTTCTGATTGTTTTAGTGGCCTAGCCAGAACTGGAAGAGAAAGGAAGTTTTTCTTTAAGAGCTAGGCAGCCACTTTTTTCCCTACAGTTTGTTTTTGTTTTGACAGCTCAAACAGGTCTATTGTATTGTCTGTTACTAATTGAGTTGTTTGTTGTAGAGTGGTTATTCTCAGGTGGAGACAGTGGCATCGCAGCAGGTCTTGCACATAAACACCGACCAGTCTCCACCAGGCCCCATCTCAGAGCACCGACGCACCACCAGCGACGCTCGCTCGCCCTCCAGCATGCGCACCAGTAACAGTTACCGCTCACCCACCAAGTGGACCAACTTTGAAGACTCCGAAGACGCCGAGTCCGGCACCGGAAGCCACTCCCCTAAACTGCTCGGTACTTTACTTTGCTTGTCAATACCCAATGCCTCACACCCCACCCACTACTTGCACCGCTGGTCAAAACTCGTGTTCTGCAGCATTAGAATGCCAACAAAGAAGATAGATTTTATATTTTAGTTAAGAAGAAAGAATGCTAATTTCTGGTCTGTCAGTGTCGCTTTGCATACGCGACAGGGGCCCGTAGAGTCTGCCCCCTGCCGACTTAGGGACTCAGGCCAGACATGGACAAAGAGCGGACTGAGGGAGGTTGACCCCCATCAGGCTCTGACCTACCACCTCAGGCCGCAATACCCCTCCAGAATTTTCAGGATAATTTTGTATGGAACATTAAGATAAGGATTTAAAGATTAGGTCTAAATGAGCTCAGAATAGCTTATTTTCAGTTATTTTAGAGAAAAACAAGCCTAAAACCTTGATTTTAGTACAAAATTGGACTTTTTGGCTTACCATTCCCTCAACCCCCATCAGCCGCCGCTACCCCCTCATGATTTGAAAATTTGCCATCCCTCAGTCGAAATGCAAGCCCATGTCTGACTCAGACCAGACCCCCTAGAATTTGGGCTCACCCCCGGCCGGCACCGGGCCCCCAGCCTGGGGGCCTTTAAGCCCCCATCCCAAGACAAGACAACTTTGTATTTTGTTTAAGTTTGAACTGGGGTTAAGTGCTGTGAAATGCTACTATTTTAGCTAGGAGTGTTTATGCACCTGTTTGCCTCAAAACATTGATCCCTGCCAGTTAATTAATGTACTAGGAGATTACCCCCTAACTAGAAAGGTCAACCCTCCCCTCACCCCCAGACAGTTTAGGGACCCTCGACCCAAAGATAGAAGTACTAGTAGTGGCTCCAGTACTAACAAACTGACTTAGAAACTACTATCTTTTAGCTTCAAATTCGCTTGAAATGCCTTTGAAAACCGAATTTGGCGTTTCTGCTGCTGATATTTAAGAGGAATCGGTGTTTTTGGAAGGCCTTTTTATAGCTTTTTTACTTGTTTTTAGGTCTAAAACGCTATTTCACAGCGTCCTTACTTAAAAACGTGGTAAAAAGCATTTCCGGGCGTTTTGGAGCTTTTTGAAATTTTTTTTTTTTGGGGGGGGGGGCTTTTTAAGAACAGTTATATTGCCGAAAACAGTTTTTGGGTGATATTTTAATTGTTTTGATTGGATTGACCAGAAATTTAGCAGACTTTCTTCTGAAAAGAACAAAAACTAAAGGTTCCGGTTCAGGCACCCCTTATCACCGGAATTCTGGTCGATCGCTAAATGCCAGTATTCTGGGCAGACTGTTCTTGTCTGTGTCTTTATTGCTAGATTTTCTGTGCAGTCTGTAAACTAGCCCAACTATCGTTTATTAGGAAAAGTTGGTAGAGTACTGAATTTGTTGGTAGTGTGCATTGCTTGCAGACGGTCCGTCTACAGAAGGCGCGTCGTCGGATCTGGAAACTAAGAATTTGTTGGACGCAGACGCCTGTTCAGAGGACGCCCAAAGTTTAGACGACGACCCGTACTTGATGTCCGACGATCAGAGGATCTACTACAAACAATGTTTCCTACACCTCATGCAACAGACACAGGTCGGTCCGGTGGCTACTATTTTGTCAGGAGGCTAATTCTGAGCAATGCTACTTTGTGTTACGCGTTTAGGACATTCTGTCGCTACAGACGCACAGATTCGCGTCCAAGGGGGTAGAGGTTTTGCCCGCCAGCTAATTGCCATATTTGTTTAGGGCGTTTCGGACGCAAGCGGTGCTGTTCGCGGCGCGCACGAGAAGGTGATAGATTTCTTCAACAAGTCCAACCTTTCCAGGGACGTGTTGTCCCAGATCTGGAACTTGTCAGATGTAAATCAGGATGGCTGGCTTAATCTGGACGAATTCTGCACTGCAATGCATCTGATTGTGCTGCACGTTAAGGTCAGAGTATAAGATTGTCTAATAGAGTCAAGCTTCTTTGTTGCAGGGCAGTCTGCCAGTTCCGGATTACCTGCCCGGTCACATAGCCCCCACTGTCACTCCCCCTCGCGTGCTGACAGCCGATTTAACCCCCGAAACACCTCAGTCTGCCAAAAAGTCTTCGGTTAGCTCTGGATGGCGCAGTTTCGGCGAGAACGACACCAGAGGCTCTGTAAATAGTCCTCAGGTAAAGCAACTCCACTAACTACACCTCTGACTTTTTAACCTCATCCATTAACTAACCACTTTAACGCCTTACCTTCGTTCTGTTCTACTCTGGGATTCAATGATAACAATTGCGTAACCTTTTTTTAAATTATCAATGTCGTGATGTAACGATCAAATATCATGAAACTGTTGTTCAACAAAATTTGTGAATGTCAAAAATTTCTGTTTTTTTAATTTGGAAAAAACTTCTTTTTATCGTATAAAAGGTGTTCAGGTTAATATTCTTAGAACAAAACAAATTGTCCACTTTTGCACAAAATTTGTAAAGCTGTTGTGCTTACACTCTTTGTTTGAGTTAAAGTTCTTACAGATTCTGTCAGCGTGCTGTAATTAATAGTATTTTCTAAAGCAGGCTTACATTGTATTTTGTTTCTTGGCCTGCTTACACTTAGCGAAAGCTCTTTAAAGAGCATTTCTTCAGATCAAAATTTAACAGGAAAAAGGTAAAATGAGTACTCAGATACGTAGCTTAGGACGGCTTGAAAGAAATCCTATTCGGTTGCATCTTTATACTCGTGATGTTGATATGGATACTAAAGTACCTGATAATATCGGTTTTCGATGTCGATTTTATGGTGTCGTCGGACCAATGATTTTTGGAAAAACTCACCAGCTTTTAGGGCTGTGAAACTCAAACTTTGTAGTGTCGACCGACAAAGGGTTACGGTCCTAGTGTGCGCCCATATTTAAGCAATCAGCAGGTTTTTTGCTCATCACCAATCAAGCAGATTTGATCAAACTCTATTCACATATAACGACTGTTGTTCTGACAAATCATTTTGGCCAACTGATCTATCACCGGTTGTACAATCCGCTGGAAGTCGGTCACTTCTTGGTCGCTGCGTCCGTCTGCAGTGACGTTCTGAGGACAGATCACATCGCTCAGCTTGAGAAGGTGTCCGCTCTCTTGCTCTTGATTGGCCAGTGGCTTTGATTGGCTGTTGGCCGTCAGCAACAACAACAAATAGACCAGCCGCATGCTGATGTAGGTACGTAGCCGAATAATAATGCCCTTAAGAGGAAGGTGGTTGGTAGAGGTGTTTGACGCATCACAAGTCGGCCTTTGAGAAATAGCCCGGGACTGCCTTTGACGCAAATACCCTAATTGGAAGCGCCCACGCCCGCTGGTTTTCTCGCTTTGTCGGCAAATTGTTTACGATTGTTCTTTTCTTGAGCTCTATTACCTGATGTCTTATTGATTTTTTCGGTTAACTTCCGCCTCCTCCTACTCTCTATTGTGTGTCTGATAGAACTGGGCCTACGTACCTCGTAAGAATCTGTCGTTTACTGGCTAAACGATCTTGATAGGTTTGACTCAGCCGATGTGATTGATCTGCAAAAAAGTTTTGTTGTCGTCTGGAATGAGATTGGCTGCCGGGGACCAGCGATTAAGTACATCAAAATACGTGCAGACATTAGCTGAGCTAGGCTTTTTTGGTTGAAACAATTGTCTGGCACAAACTGTGGAATTGTCGTAGGTCTCGGTGAAGCTAATCTTTTCTGTGCAGACAGCTTACCTTACGCATAGGCGTTATTCAGTTTTTGCTGTTTACTGTTTAACCGAAAGCTTAGTTTTGTACGGGGAAGAAAATTTTAACGAAATTCATAGAGTAGTTTGGTCTCATGCGTCACAGACCACTCTCTTTGTCAGTGCACTTAGCACTAGAGTGCAAATTTGTATTGGTTATTTGGCATTGAATGCATTGGGGTGTTTGCCAACAGTTTGCCCAAACAGGCAATACTGAACTTAATTTGTTTCGATCCGTTAGGTAGGGAGACGCTTTTGCTAACAGAATTCATGCGATTTTCCTGAGTAGTAGATTTTTCTTTCTTCTTATTCAATGTAAGAAGAAAAAATTATTTTTTTGCCATTTCTTCAATTGATACCAGCTCACTGGACTAGGATTTTCATATCCCAGCTAAGCAAGTATTGGGTTTTTGTATGTTGATAGGGTTTGTTTGGTTTCAGCTGAAAGAGTTCAGCAACGCTCCTCCGGACCTGAGAGTGGAGAAGCCGATTGCACTAAAAGGCAGCGCTTCCACCGACAGTGCGCCCGAGCCGCAGCAGTCCGAACCCAGTCCGCATCTGCCTCGCGCGCACAACCGAACCAACAACGAACGCTTGCTTCCCGCAGATACTCACTATGGTAGTCTTTGCTCTTACTACTCTCTCTGTTTTACTTTCCAAATAAGCACTTGCTAAGTTTCAGTGTCGAAGATGCCCCTCAGTCCCCCGGCACCCAAAGGGCCGCCGCCCAAGCCTCCTCCGCGGCCGACCCAAAGAGGCCACGCCCGGTCGGCCTCACTGGATTTGAGCGCTTCTGCCCAGAAGGTCATTCGGACAGTGCCCAAAACCACTGAACCTACAGAACCAGCACCGCCTGCGCCTCCTAGTGGCAGTTTTGAATTGAGAGAAGCTCAGACACAGACTGACAACGACTACACTGATGTGGGAGTGGACAGGAAAAGACACTCCACCACGCGGTTGATGGACTTTGAAGGAGTCGGTAAGCTATTTCCTTTCCGTTCCTTTCCTGACAACTGACAACGTTTATTCACAATTTTTACGTAGAAACCGTGCATGAAACACTACTTTCCAAGAAATGAAATTGACGAAGTCTATTAGTACTAAGAACGCTCAAAAATCGATAAAACGTATCCCGATTTATTTGACAGACTGAAGGTCATGAAAAGCGCTAATTGGGGCTCATATACAGCTAAAACACTGTTTTTATAGGCAATCAGTGCAATTTTACTCTTTGAAATTCTAAAAAGGAAAAAAAAGTTTACATACTTGCTAGAAGAAATCGGAGAGAAAGGAGAAAATTCTTGGCGCAAATCGGCGTGGGGCCTGTTGTGTGAATGTACTTTGCATGCTAATTTAGAGGATTTATCGGCAGAGGCCAAGCCGAAAGCAGAGGAAGAGGCGCCTTCTGATTGGAAAGGCCGTTGCGAGCGACTGAGGAGACTGAATGCCGAACTGGAACAGGAAAAGGCAAAGTTGGCGGAGAAACGGCTCAAACTGGAGCTTAAGTTGGAGGAACTGAAACTAAAGACTAAACAATGAGAGTGGTGCCTACCCTTCCTAGCACCGGCACACCTGGCAAGCTTTATCATTGCATCGGGGTCTCCAATTTTAGTAAATCGTCTAGGAACACGACTTTAAAGAAAGTTTTTTGTTTGATGAGTCGAGTCGAGCAATAACGAAACTGGTTCTGTTTGTGTCACACACAGCTTTGATAATAGTTCGAACGGGTTTTGTTTGGCTACGGCGCTTTTCAAGAAAATCGGCTCGGCTAGTCCCATGTCAGTTTTAGACTACTGATTGATACAGTCGGACCAAACATTGATTTACGGGACCGATACCGTGTCCTAATTTCTATTGCGCTGTAGCCGAACTTAACCGGAACGTACAGTACTATTGTTGAATAGTCTTCATTTTACTACTGCTACCATGATTTCCAAGGATATTAGCTCTACCTGTCCATTTATTTATTTTTATATGTGCGTAGCCAAAAACCCACGGAACAAGTGTGCGAATTTGGAACTCATTTCCTGGGGCCTTCATTCAGTCGTTTACGTGTTCTTGTTTGATTCTGTTCAATAAAACTCTTGCTCAACTCGGTTGTTTGTCAGATCGTTTGTTACTTCCGTACCACACTCCTTTTTGGGGTGTGTATTTCTGTCTCAGTGCTTTATTGCTCCGTTTGCCTGGTGGTGAAAGCAAATTTGAACCTGTTAACTTTACCGACCGGGCTCATTACAGGAGTGAAATTAGTTTGTATGTAAATGTTACATTCGAAACGGTAAAAGGCTGATGACGTTTAGAACTAATAAGTTTTTCTTTGTATAATTCAGATGGCTTAGAGTTTTTTGTAGCATTTTTAGTGACAAATTCAAACTAATTTTGTTTCTAATTTGTAATCAAAAACGTTTTGCCTTCCCGCGCTGTGCATATAAATCTGACTTGGTGTTATCACATTTCCTGTAACTTGATCTTAGTTTCAGCAAAGGTGCAGCATGTGTCCGCTACTATGCATAGAGCCATCGATTTCAATGTTTGACACCCCGGTTTCGATTCATGTGTCTGCCTTATCACCTGAACAGAACGTAACCATATCAGTTTTGGTAAATTACGGCGGAAATTCTTTCGAGTCCTTCGCTCATTACGTAGCTGACGAATCCGGAAATGTCGACTGTAATTCCAGTTTTTCCACAGGCGGTTTTTTTACAGGTTGTAATACGTTTATTGGAGCTGATTACGTAATAATCATGCTATTTCAGGCTTGCACCCAATGGGTTTGTTCTGGTCGCTCAAACCCGTTGCCGGCCAACAACAAAGCCGTCTGCTGCCCAGGGACGTCAAACAGCCAATCGTCTACCAGTTCTCAGTGCTCAACGGTCACGTGACCGAAAGATCCGCTCGCTCATTGGCTACTGCAACAGTTCACAGACATTTGCTTCATCCAATGGTTGCGCGAACTGAAGTGCGCGTCGGCCGACTGAGAGGAGCACTGTTTATGCCGAAAAGTTGATTGAATTCTTTTAAAATGCAACGCCTCTAAGTGCCTTCAGAGGTGGAAGGTCGCATCCCGGCAGTGATTGACTTGTTTGGCACTGCCGGTGGTCTTGTGCAACATCGCAGTGCTTTGCTGGCTGCCCATGGCTTCGCCTCACTTAGTCTCGCTTATTTTGCATACGACGACCTGCCTACGGCACTCGACACTCCGGTTGATTTGGGATACTTTCAGGTAGATTTTTTCTACATAACCCAACCAAAACTAACTTCTCTGGACTATAAACAAGTAAGAGTTTCAGAGGCTACAAAATTACATGGCTTTGCGTTTTTTTGTCAGTGCACAGTGCTTTAATTAAATCTGCTATTGATGTTTTTGCTCAGGAAGCAGCCCAGTGGTTGGCCAGTCAACCGAACATTATTAACAACAAAATCGGCATTATCGGCGTCTCGCTGGGGGCTGACCTCGCCCTGCTCGCTGCCATCCACATTCCGCTCGTGAGTGGAACCTACTGAACAAATCAGATGTTTGGGTGAAACTTGAAGCTCTCTGAATTTCAGATAAAAGTTTCGGTGGCAATCAACTTTTGGCACATGGTCGACCCTTTCAATCCGATTAGTTTTAATGGAGAACCCTTTCCCACTGCTAAGTGTGTTTAGAGCTTTAACAGATAGAGTTTTCAACCTACTGTATATACGGCACCATACAATATCTGTTCAACTTGAAGTGATACTGCACTGTATGGTACCTTTACCTGAGCTTTATCCGGATGCACTGTAGTCCTGCTAAAGACGGAATCATCACGCTAGAGATGTGAACGGGCAACTTTATTCCGGCCCCGCCAGTTGGTACCTACACCAATTAATTGTGCGATACGGCAAATTCCTAACCTAAACACGTATTTATTCATACTCGTGTCGGAAAATGTCGGTTGTCGGAATTTCTGTCGGGCGGGCCGTGCCGGTTTCCGTGTTGATAAAATGTAGGCGACGGCAAGAACGGCATAAGCTAGCGTGTTGGCGTGTTCATACTTTGAACATGCCTGCCCGACAGAAATGTCGGCGACCGACATTTTTCGACTTAGCTGGAGCTGGAAGTTTTAGAACGCAGTTCAGTGATATAACTGCGGATGAGCAAGGGGTGCTGAGATATCGACGGTGTCGTGAGCAGGCCGATACCACAGACCAACTGACATTTGCAGTAGAGCAGAGCTCCTCTGACACCAGATTCCTGCTGCTCGCCTGTACCGACGACCAGAACACTCCGACTCCGTTGAGTGCCAAGTTCCTGAAACGTCGCTTCGCTAGATTCGGTCGCAAATATCAGTGTCGAGTGGAAGAGTTTCAGTCGGCTGGACACTTGCTGGAACCGCCCTACACACCGCACTGCTACTCTTCATTCCACAAGTCCCTCGGTATAATACGATTTACGTTTTTTATCTTTTGTTTCGATAATTGTCAATTACAATGTATCACTCAGCAAGGGCACTCGTTCTTTGCAGGTTTGGTAATGAAATGGGGAGGTGACATGTACAGTCACGCTTATGCTCAGGAAAAATCGTGGAAGATCTTGAAAGAATTCCTCGCCGTCAATATCGGGCCGCCAGTGGAACTGCCTGAATTTGTTGTTGCCCAGAAAAGCTCGCTTTGAACTTTTTAGCTGTGATGATAACGAACTGCCTTTATAGCTGGATATTTGGTGCTAGCTTGTGATTATACTTACTCGTACGTTTGTCTGCCTATAATTTACCTCCTATTCACAAATTGGTAAAGTTTTTTATACGCTCTGTTTTCCCTTGTAGGTTTTTGATTTTCAATGACAGTTGTCTTATTTTTATTTAGTCTCTTTGTCTTGTCATGACCAAACCTACATTGTAGTGATTTTAAACTATTTGGGTGGCTCTTTGTTAGTTATGGTTACATGCAATATGTTTTGTTGGTCGTCTGAGGGTTTGTAGTAGTTGCCGATCCGAGAACAACTTTTACCTCCAACAAATAATTAAATAAACAGGAGAATGTAGACACGACCGCTCGCCAAACAGTCAGACGGAGAGAGTGATAGAATGTTCTAGAGAACAATGGGCGAGCGGGCAGCTAATCACATCACATAGCGTTACAATTACAGTGTTTGGCACGTACAAGGTTACGGTAGGCGTTCCCGCTTGTACATACAACAAGTGGTGTGTATTTTCTAACTAGCGCAACTACACACGCAACGCCAAACACATCAACCACCTTCTTTCTTCTTGAAGCGGAAGCGTCGGTCAGTAGTAGTGCCAGTCCCCTAGATGGTCTGGCGGTTGACGATTCCGCTGCAGGTGGTGTCGCCGTTCTGGTCGCGGCTGAGCTGGTTCTGGTGCGGTCGCCTCAGCTTCATAGACAGTCGGTCCCGGCCGGTCGGCAACGCGTTGCAGGTTGCGCCCGTTCCACTTCTGCTTGTCTGACAGCAGGTAGTTGAATTTGCCAAGCACCTTCAAAACAGTCAGTACTTTGCCGCTCCAGGGACTCAGTCCTTTGGGCGTGTGAGGCCGTCTGGTGCGCACCTTCTGCCCAACAGTGAACGTTGGTCCTGAGCTGGTAGTAGCACGTTGATTTGACTGCTGTTGTCTCTGCCGCGACTGCATGTCCTCCCCTCCTTCCTCTTTTTGAGCTGTTTTGCGGGGTTGTCGGTAGACTTCCCAGCCCAAACGAGGTCGGCGTCCGTAGAACTTCTGCGCAGGGCTGAGCTTAGGAAAGCTGTGTAGCGGTGGCAGTAATCCTGCTTTCTCCCATGTCCCGGTATCCCTAGCTGGTAGCATAGGGGTAGAGATGTCAGAGATGTCTGCTGGTGGCTCGCTGCTGGCGGCGACACCGTCGTTGGCATCCTCTGGTGAGCTGGACTGAGTGACTGCGCAGACAGTGCTGCTCCTCGACTGGATAGTGATGTGCACTGGATCCAGAGCACACATTGCGTCTATGCCGAGTGTATTGTGGCAGGAATCGCCGAACACATACACTGGCACGTTGGCAGTCTGTCCTTGGAAGAAAAGTTGTGCAGGAAATTGTCCTTCGATGGGCACTTCTGACTGATCGAAGTTGACGATGGGGTCGGCCGTCTGCAGTCTTGTGGCTCGAAAGTGCTTATGGAACTCGTCCCGAGTGATTCCAGTGACGTCCGAGCCGGTGTCGACCATCAGGCGCAGCGGTTTGGCAGGAGCATCGTCAATAGAGGCGATGTAGACCTCACAATAAGGTGGTTGAGTGTGTACGGCATTCACACTCTTCCGGCCCTTTTTGTGATTGCTGCGCATCTGGTGAGTGAGCCGACACTGTTGTTTGGTGGCAGGGCGCGAGGTGGAGCACGGGTTGCTCCTGCACACTCGCTGGAAGTGTCCCTGTTTGCCGCAGTTGCTGCAGGTTTGGCCTCTGGCGCGGCATCTGGAATCCCTGCTGTCTGCGTGGAGAGGAATCTCCACAATGCCGGCAGACTCTCTTGCTGGTTGTCTGACGATTGGCTGAGGTACTGGGGCGTACCGGCGTAGGTCTGGGTCCTGTGTGCTGCGCGGAGCTAGGTCCCTTGCCCCGGTTGTACCGGTGGTGTGAGGTAGCGCTGATCTGCGATGACCCAGGTGCCATGTTTGCAGCATCCTTTTTGGCGCTCTCATCTGCCAATGCGAGTGCAGTGAATTTCTCGAAATCCACTGCGTCCAAGGCGAGCAGTTTCTCCTGTGTAGCACGGCTGTGTAGGCCGCGCACCATTTGTATTGCTAGCAGGTAGTCGATTAAGGTGCGTTCCTCGATGCGTCCAGTCCCCTGATCGACAGGGAACGTGCACTGCTGGATCAAGGTCCTGAGTACGCGAATGTACTCAGTGACTGACTCGGTAGACCCTTGTGAGTGCTGCATAAAGTCGAACAGGGCCCGTACCAGGTTGATAGGCCTGTAGAAAGTCTCCCGGGCGGCTGCCAGGAACTCCTCGAAACTGGCATCTGGATCGGCGTTGAACACAGGGTGACTGGCGAATTGGGGAAGCGCGGCTGTCCCCAAAAACGAGAGAAGAAAATCGTTCTTCTCGATGTCCGTCAATTTCGCGGTGTTGTCCCTGGTTGCGTCCAGTCCAGTGAGAAACGCGTTGAATAGCCGCTCCCAGAGAGGCCATTTGAGAGGTGGATGGTCGTCGACTGTCTGCCAGTAAGGTTGAGGTGCCGGGATGTGTGCCCGGCGGTTGGACATCGCGGCAGTGACGATTTGTAGCTGTTGGCACGTAGACAAGTGACAGCCACAATCCAGTAGCTGTTGTTGTGTTTTCGAAGAGAACCGGCTCTACCACACGTGCAGGTGACGTGTGGAGACAGGTTTGCGCACTGTAGAACGAAGAGAACCGGCACTACCACACGTACAGCCAATGTAGGAGTAGGCGGTACCGTGTGTAGGCAGGTTGACGCGATTTCGAAGAGGACCGGCGCTACCACACGTACAGCCGCGAATGTAGGAGTAGGCGGTACCGTGTGTAGGCAGGTCGGCGCAAATTCGAAGAGGACCGGCGCTGCAGCACGTACAACCAACGTAGCAGTCGGCAACGTCTGTAGGCAGGTCGTAGAAAAGGCGGTGGTGTCACGAGCGCCTCCACCGGCCGGAACGTAGAAAAAGAAGAAGACACGTAGGAAGATACTCACTGACTGTGCCTCCTCCAGTAGGTTAGTGTAGGCGACACCAACCGATGATCTGTGCCAAGCTGGTTGTAGAAATCGTCTTCTTTTTCGCTACCGCCGGGTTGGCAGTAGGCGTCGAAAATCTTCTTTGTTCTTTCTTCCGCGATCGTCGAATGCCACCGTTGGTCGCCAGTTGGTATATTCGTGGTTTGCCTCGCGATCTTGGTAGTAGCTGTTGCTTTCTGTGGTGGCCGAACAACAACAACTTTTTACCTCCAACAGATAATTAAATAAACAGGAGAATATAGACACGACCGCTCGCCAGGTAGCCAGACGGAGAGAGTGATAGAATGTTCTAGAGAACAATGGGCGAGCGGGCAGCTAATCACATAGCGCTACAATTACAGTGTTTGGCACGTACAAGGTTACGGTAGGCGTTCCCGCTTGTACATACAACAAGTGGTGTGTATTTTCTAACTAGCGCAACTACACACGCAACGCCAAACACATCACAATAGTGGGGTGGGTCGGGACCCGCCGAGACTATTTTTCTGCTATTCCCCTTAAATTTTTCTGGGAATCAACTTTTAAGATCAATTTTTACAATTTCAAACAAAACGTACCTGTAAAAGAGCAATTTTCAGCAGAGTTTAAGCCTAATTTAGTGTTGGAGAAATGCGCTTGAAGTTTTATCTTCATATAAAATGTGTGCTGCAAAAGTGAATAAAAATCTCACTACGTAGAAAAGAGCGTACCGGAGGTTGCCGCTTATAAGACCATCATAGTTCGAATACCATGGTCTTTTAATAGGTTTTTGTACCATATAATGGTACCATCACAGGCCCCAAACGTGGGGGTACCATGCCATATACATATGATGCCACTAGTCTAGGTACCGGTACCATAAATGGCGTTGAGCGCCTGACTGTAGTAGGTTTTTAGTTGCGTACAGAATGGAGAAGGGTGGCAAAGCAGTATTGAGGGTTTTGCCCCAGATAGCCATGTACGACACTCCAGTTAAGATCGGTGCATCGGGTCTGTCTGCTAATCAAAGAATCACCGTATCTGCCAACGTCGATTATGCAAATTCGGAATTCCAATCGCAAGCGCATTACGTGGCCGATCCGTCCGGTGCTGTCGACTGTCAAAGTTCGCCTTCTCTTGGCGGTTCGTTCAAAGGTTTGAAGTAGTACGGATCTTATAACCACAAAATATTCTGGAAATAAATACACTTGTCAGGGTTGCATCCGATGGGATTGTTCTGGTCGCTCAAGCCCATTGCCGGCCAGCGACCCGGCAGTCGACTGTTGCCACGTGACGTCTCTCAGCCAATCAAGTACCGGTTTCGTTTGTTCGACCAGCACGTGACCGATCTCGGCGGCAGCCCATTGGCCGAGACCGTGGTCGAGCGACATCTGGTGCATCCGCACGTAACCTACGCTGATATAGAAGTGGGCAGACTGAGGGGAACCTTCTTCATGCCTAAAGGTACTTTCACCAGTCACCTACTCTAAACACTAAACTACAGGGTGTGCCAAAAAAAACAACCCAGCAGGTTTTCTGCTGTAGCAACCGCAAATCGCAACCGATTTGAATGAATCCTTTTTTACATGAAAGATAAATAAATTCTTAAAAGATTGATGCAACGTGTATTAAGATAGCCTGCTTAGTTCCTGAGATATTTGCCCTCAAAGTCAAAACAGAGATTTTGGCAGTGAACAAGAGTGATAAACACAACCTAGCAGATTTTTTACTTTTGCAACCATGAATCTTAACCGATTTGAATAAATCCATTTTTGAATGAAAGATTGATAAGTTCTTCAAAGATTGGTGCAATTTTTATTGCGATTCACTGCTTAGTTCTTGAGATATTTGCCCACAAAGTCGAAACAGAGTTTGGCAAAGAACAAGAGCTATTCCGTTGCACTTCATAATAAAGCAGATTCCTACTGCTGGGGGCTAATGACACTTCACTGTTGAAGTAAACCGAGTTTGTGTGTCACCAGTAAAGCCTCCAATAGCCCTCGGCAGTAGCAGGAATCCGTTTTATTACGAAGTGCAGAATAATAAAAATATCCCTCTTGTTCACTGCCAAAATCACTGGTTTGATTTTGAGAGCCAATATCTCGGGAACTAAGCAGAGTACGTTAATAAACGTTACATCAATCTTTCAAGAATTTATTTATCTTTCAATTAAAGAAGATTCAATCAAATCGGTTGAGATTTGCGGTTGCTACAGCGAGAAATCTGCTGGGTTGTTTTTTTTTGGCGCACCCTGTAATTTGTTTTGTTGCAGTGCCTCAGGGTCAGAAAATCCCTGCAATTATCGATTTGTTCGGTACGGCCGGCGGCTTAGTGCAGTATCGGTCTGCCTTGCTCTCTTCACACGGTTTTGCTGCGCTAAGTCTAGCCTATTTTGCCTACAAAGACTTGCCGAAGGACCTTTCCAAGCCTATCGAGTTGGACTATTTTGAAGTAGAACTCTGTATCGTTAGTGGTCACCGTTTTATCTTTAACCATTTTAGGAAGCCTCCAATTGGTTGTCAGACCAACCAAACATAGGCAACATAGGATTGTTGGGGGTATCACTCGGCGCAGACATAGCCTGTCTGTCTGGCATTTTCTTGCCTAAAGTAAGGCATAGTTGGACACTACCCCCAGTCAGGAACTACACCGAATTCTATTTAGTCAGTCGTGTTTTCGGCTTGCGCTTAGAGTCTCGTTTAAGCTTAGGAATATCTTTACTAAGTACAGTATGTACAGTAGGTTGTACAATTTTACATGTACATGTAACAGGCATACATGTATTAGGTCACCCGCCGAAGGGGGTAGAGGGTCTGAGCCCAAGTTCTACGGAGTTGTTGGGCACTCAAAAAAAGCTCAAAAATCGCAATTTTTAGGCTAAAGATTGTCAAAAATCCGCTAATTTCGGCTCAAGTACGGCAAAAAGCGCTCTTTTACAGACGATTTTAGCAATTTTAGTGTTTGAAAATTTAAAAAATCATAAAATTTGCTCAAAAAACTTGCTTGCCAGATAAATCGGAAGGGACTCGGAAACAATTCTCGAGGGAGGTCGATTTTGATGCAATTTCAGTCAGACACGAAAATCTGTAAAACAGCTCGTTTTAACTGTATTTGAGCCCAATTTAGCGCTTTATGAACGGTTTTTAGCTCGAAATTACGATTTTTAGGGATTTTGAGCGATTACTGTACTCTTCCCCTCCACGAATTTAGGCTGACCCCCAGCCCAGGGTCCCTTCCCTACCATTTGGCGGATGGCTTGTATGTATGGTATGACATGTATGGTGTTTTGGACGACTGGGGTAGTGTCCTGTAATCAAGTAAAGCATTTGTACTTTAGTTTACGTACAGTACTTTTATGCTTAGATTAAAGCTATCGCGGCAATTAACGCATTTCACATGGTAGAACCGCTGAACCCGCTCTCTTACAAGGGAATTCCATTCGAACTGTGCGAGTAGGTTGGACTCTACCGTAATGCAGTGCAGACTACTGTAGCCGACTTACTGTACGTACCTAGGTCGGACATGAGCAAGGTAGAAGTGATCGATGACGTGATCAATTACGGCGCGGTGCGAAACGCCATCGAAACGGAAGAAAACTGCATTTACCCGGTGCGATTGGCTCCGGAGCACAAACGATTTCTGCTTCTGCCTTGCGCCGACGACCAGAACACGCCGGCGGTGAAGTGTGCGCGCATTTTGAAGGAGCGGTTCCAGCAGGCCGGCAAGGCGTCACAGTGCAGAGTGGAGGAAATGGAAGGGGCAGGACATTTGTTGGAACCGCCCTTCACGCCCTACTGCCCCTTCTCCTTCCATAAAGTTGGCAGTAAGTTTTTTGGTGAATACAGTATGTCACTAGAATCTAAGAAGTTGGCCTCAACGAAAAGCATAACCGGTTGGCGTTGACCCTACTCCAATTGGAGTAGTTTCCTGACGGTAAGTAGTTTCCGACTTTGCAATTTCGAAAATGCTTACCGTCCACCCCCGCGCATTTGTGGGCTGGTACTAAATCCTTACCGTCACCACGCCCACTTGAACGCTTGCCAAACTGCACGGTTAGGAAGCAGTTAGGAGAAAGCACGGTTTGCCAAATGCACGGTTAGGAAGCGGTTAGGAGAAGCAACAAACATGTCCCGTCTAAAGTCGGAAATCTCGAAGTAAGGAACCGATTTAGTCAATCGATCGAGGCTCCGCCCCGTCAGAGGCTCCGAAAGCTTTGCGAAAGCAAAGACAAATTTGACGCCCACCGAAAGTCGTGTTTCTATCCGTCGCAAATTTGCTGCCGGTTAGCCACGGTTAGAAAATCCGACTTTAGACGGTCTGTCCTAAGCAGATAATGCCTACAGTTGCGCCTAACGCTGGACACGGGGCTATACTGTACTCTACATTGATCAGAATAGCTAGCTAAACCGATAAAATTTTGGAAAAGTAGACTTAAAAATACCATATAAAAGACATTCTGAGCATAGAATTTGCAGAAACTCACAGTTCTTTTGAGATATTCTATTGGTTTCTTCTATTTTTAACGGATTTTTTCTTCCTACCTCCACCGGAAATGGGATGTTCCCACCAAGCACCCCTGCAACTGAACTGCTAATTTGGTAGAATTTCTAATCAAGAATTACTTGCTGCGGTTTAGATTGCCTAATAAAATGGGGCGGTGATATGTATCAGCATGCTGCAGCTCAGGACAAAGCCTGGAAACTGGTCAGGGAATATTTTGCTGAGAATTTGGGGTCTCCCGCTAAAGTGATTTCGTTTGACGGTTGTGGAACTAACAGTTCACTCTAGAGTGTTTGACTGAGTGTTTGATTCCATTTCACTTAAATTCTAGTTTTACCTATTTTTGCTGATTATAGGCTACTGATTTAAAATTCAGCCAGGTTCGCCTTTGTGCCTTTGCTTTGTGCACCTACGTACTACAGCAACTTGAACGTATACAGAGAATTTTATCTATTCGTGTCTTTACCTGCTTGACGTCAATAAATCAGGCAGAGGTGACTTCGCGTGCAAAATCTTATTGCTGTCAAGACCGATTCATTTTTTGCGATTAATTTTTTGTACTAGCAAGTGCGTAGGTGTAATTCTTGCCAACGTAGGTACTACGTACGCAGTAAGAGGTATTCCGACCCAAAGATGAAGATGTGTTGACTGACACGACGCAGCGCAAGTAGGCATATCTACATATTCGACTCTTCATTTGTGAAACACACGCCCAAGAAAATTTAGCTTGACTTGCCTATCACTAGCTTATAAATAAATAGTAGATTGAGATTCAGATTCTTCTCTAGTTGTAGGCAGGTGATTATTAGTCACTGTTTGGCTTCTGGGCCGCAGCTCTAGGATTTCATCTGTTGCCATCGAGTTTCGAGGCCCCATTCTAGGCTGGGCAGAGGAGCGTCGCGAGAAACTGCCAGCAAACAGACCACTCTCGGACATGTAGACAGTGAACGACTGGCTAGCGCGACGCACAGAAGTAACGAAAGATTCGCCCCGCTCGGCCACGGCCACGAAGCGCACGTAAGTGGCAGTGTTGACTTCGGACGCTAGCTGAGTGAGAGTGCTGCGGAACTGACTGCTCATCACGCAGAAAATGATGAAGTTCACTGAACTGTAGAGCACTGTCAGCATTTCCAGAAAGTCGCTGATCTGAGAGTAGTAGCGGAGGTGGTTGCGGCCGCCGATCCCGGCCCAAACATTCAGAAAACACTGAGGCATCTCGACAATGACAGTTAATGTCATCACAGCCAAGGTTAGATAGGTGGTTCTGTTATATTTCTTGCGCCGGTTTCGCGAGTCTTTGACACTGCGAGCCCGCTTTTGCAAGGAGTGAAGCTTGAAAGAGAGCAACACGCTCATTATGGTCAGGAAGAGACAGGGCAAACATTTGCAAGTGACTGCAAACCACCAGAAGTTGAACTGGTAAAACCAAGGGAAACGTGCGAGCCAGCTCAGTCCGATCATACACGGCACAAATGAGAGATTGGCTGGCTTGGAACACCAACTGCGGTTTTCTGTGCGAATCACTGTGAAGGACAGATAGACTGGTATACAGATGGCCTAAAATGATAAAATCGCAGATCATTCAGGTGCACAAATGCAGAAAAGCAAAAGCATCATTATGCTACAATCAGTGTCAAAAGAACATTTCTTTGCGAATGCTACAGTACTTACCGTAACGGTAAAATATATTGTCACAATAACCAGAACAGCTCGTTTAAATGTGAGCCAACTTGGTCGCACTCTTTGTCCATACAAGGTAATAGTGAGCAGACGGACAACTGACATAGCTAACACATGATAGATAGCTATTGAGTGAAGCACCACATTAGCATTTATGCTTATGAGAAGTGCCAGTACCCAGCTAAATCTCCAGAGCTCAGAGTGACAATGCTTTTCGGCGAAAAGTCTATTGTAGGTGAAAAATAGATAGCTCTGGAGCAAAATTAGTTGGCATACAGACAGTGAGGTCATCATCAAATTGGTGGGATTGAACACCTGAACAAACAATGCCATTCTCAATTCAAAGGGAACAAATGCAGAAAACATACCCGTTTTCTGGTGTAAACGACCACGATTAAGATATGACTGACGGTTCCAATGCAGTAGAGACTCGTTACGATTGGTACATGTACCGGAGTGTAAAGGTCTTGTGCGTAATGAGCTAGCGTTTCAAGAAGAGAGGACATATTTGTGCCGCGTACACACCCAATAATAATAGATTGAGGTCGAAGCCTGGCACACCGCGGTCTTAATATAAAGTCGCGTGTTTGCTCTGAAATGAGCGAATTGATTAAATTTTCTTACCAAAGCTGAGCTGTAGTCCGTTGGTGGCACTACAATTGTGTTAGATGCGCGGCCTTTCTACGTCAAACAAACACCGATTCTGAAAGGCTGTAATTGTATTTGGCAAAAATCGAAAATCTTCTTTTAACGAATAGAAAGCACAGATATCACGTTTTTCCTGACAACACGTAGCAGGTGGCAGGTTGGCAGTTTGCCCTGTTCAAGCAGACGCCTATCATGGTTCTGTCCTACGTGAGCATCTCAAAAGAACTAGAGCAGAAATCCTCAGAGATAAAGCATAAAATTGAATTGAGAGAGGGAGTAACATGAAAGTGGAACACTGATGGTAGACGTTGCAAAATAGGAAATTTATCGGCTCGATTACGCTACGCTTTAAACGAAGGACTCTTAATTAACGTCACCACCAACTGTGCGCGGCAGCATTGGCCAGAGCAAAAAGTTGAGTTTAGTTCGATATTCGGAATCAATATTAAGGGCAGTGCTAGATTGTTGGACTCATTGACTTGACAGCAGCAATCAAGCTAAACTTTGACGACGGAGTTCCCAGGATACCCACTGCTCGCGGCGACAGACAACTGTGATCAAGTGTCGCGTTTAACACGATAATTACTCCACAATTTGCACCGATTTTCTGACCAAATTGGTGTGGAATTCGTGCGCATACAGAACCGCTTTTGCGTCACAAAAGGCGAGAGAGAAGAATTATATAAGGAAATGCGAACGTGCACACCATATACAGTACGTACGTACATGTACATGCCCGCTTGCTTACCAGGTGAAATTGATAGAGGTCCAGGTGCTTCACCTCAGTTCTAACGACGTTGAGCTAAGTCAGAGATGTTTGCTCGCTTGGAGTATATCAACAACAGAACAGCAATAGTTTGAGCATGTTACCCTATCTGTGGTGACGCCATCGCCCATGTTTACAAAATTCTTCTAACACTGACATTTGACAATAAATGGATTCCAGAGAAGACTGGCGGCTCACAAAGTAACGCGGCAAATAAGTCTAAAAAATTGGACACTTCGTTCTGCTAATGTGATAGGTTTGAGTGCACATACGCATTTCTCCTAAGACGAGAGACGCATTGGATGATCCGCTGCTTTTTTGATAGGGACAGCACTACAGGGTCCGTCAAAAAAACAATGCAGCAGATTTTTCGTTGTAGCAACCGCAAATCTCAACCGGTTTGGATAAATCTTTCTTTTAATGAAAGATAAATGAATTCTTGAGAGATTTTGAAATCTTTATTAAGATACTCTGTTTAGTTCCAGACATGTTCGCTTTCAAAATCAAAACAGTGATTTTAACAACTGCATTTTGATTTATGAGTAATTTGGCCAGTTGGTTGGTTAATGTTAACCAAATGTTGGTTAATGTTAGCCATATTAATGTTGAGTACGCTACTCCAAATTTCAGGTAAGACCAGGTTTTCAGGTATCTCCAAAATTCAGTTTCCATGGTTCAGGTGCATTTTGCAAAAATACCAGGTGTCAGGATCAGGTTCACGTTAAATGCGACGACAATGTTGTTGTACAGTATTATTCGCTATTTAAACTCGCAGGTTGTGCCTGTTGGGTTTCCTATTGTCATGTCAGCCATATCGATGTGATTCAAACTTCGGTGATTTTATGGAACTAGTGCTACATAGAACATAGCATTAATTACGTTTCAGTTTTTGAATTTGCCGACTTTCCTGTTTTGCCTCCAGAAATTTGGTACAATGTACTTAATGATTTACAGTGAGAGGCGGCTTCATCATCCATTCTCACGTCTTAGCTAAGACTAAGAGGTTCGGTGCCTATAGAGGGCGTGCAAAAATTACGTAATGATATTTTTGCCCATTTTCGGACCCCCTCCCCCCTGATAATCGCCTGTAATAATTTCCTGACCCCTCCCCTAATTACGTAATAATTTGGCTACCCCCCCCCCCCCGAAATTTCAATGTTTTGAAGGGTTAGAGAGAGCTGAAATTTTTGCGTTCAATTCTATGTAAAATTCTTATTAAAATAGCATTAATATAGTATACAGTAACAATTGTTAATTTTCTTAGTTTTCATTATTGATGTGCTACAACTACGTACATGTACAGTACGTATAGTCTTCGACTCAGCTAGAAGCCATCATTGGAGGCTTTTTGTTAAAGATGAAACCAAAGTGTTTTATCATGGATTTTAGGACTGCTGCCATACACTGTATACCACTTGACTGATAATCGATAGTCATAAACCAAAGTTCGTGCAGGACCGTTCGTTCATAAACCAAAGTTCGTAATAGGATTTCAAAGGTCACTCTTGCCATTTAGCATTTGGAAATTTTGAAAGCCCTGACTTAAACGGTAGCTACCTTTTCTAATCTAAACGTTCATCTAACTGAAATTGAGAAAATGTAAGCCCAATGGCTTCAAATCGAGACTACATGTATATGTACTGTATGAAAAGACAACTAAAATTATGGCCACTTTAGTGATTTCTGCACTTTAAAAAATTACGTAATAAAGTCGCTAACCCCCTCACGCCATTACGTAATCGGCCCCATACTCCCAGTGGCCATATCTTCGAAAGTTAAGACGAAAATTTGGAACTTTACAGCTCATAAATTTCAGGTCTTATGTATTTGAAGTTTCTATCTTTTAGTATAACTAAAAAATGCAAACCGCCTTTCCTTCTCTCCCATTGTTTTTCAAACACGGAAAACGCATTACAGGTAAAATTCAGGTTTCTAGGGTTTAGGTTCAGACTTCAGGTGTATACCATGTTCATGTTTTCTGCACATACCATGGTGTTCATGTTCTACCACCAACTGTTGAATACTGCTAGTACATTAGGTTGGCAACTAATTAACGGACACTTTCATGAATCAAATGAAATGGAGTAAGAAGAATTTATCGCTCCGTAAAAAACAAACACAATGTATGCAAAACTCCATCGTACAGTAAAGGCCGATTATCCTGTTTCACACTGGTGGTGGCACTTTCTAAATACAGGGTGTCTCAAAAAAAATGGTCACATTTCCTTTTACTGCCATTTCCGCAAATGTTGACCAAATAGGCTGAAATTTGGACTATAGGTGCCAAAATTCGGGGAATTTTATGTGTTAAAGTTTGGTGCACTAGGCTTGACTCATTCCCGAGAAATTTAAAAAAAAGTGAAATTTGTTAAATCAATAGTGAAAGCCGGTCACCGAAAAAATGATCACATTTCTTTTCACTGCTATTTCCGTAAATTTTGACCAAATAGACTGAAATTTGGATTATAGGTGCCAAAATTCGGGGAATTTTATGGGTTAAAGTTTGGTGCAGTAGGCTTGACTAATTCTCGAGAAATTTCAAAAAAAGTGAAATTTGGTAATTTCAATAGCGAAAGCCGGTCACCGAAAAAACGTTACATTACATTATCGCCTAAATTCTAACGATAGCGTTGGAGTTCATGCGTCAACTTTTTACACACGAATTACCCTGAACTTCTGCGTTTACACTCCAAATTTCATCCAATTCCGACAAAAAAATAGAAAAGATACAGGAAAAGGAAATGTTTACATTTTTCGTGACCGGCTTTCACTATTGAAATTACCAAATTTCACTTTTTTTGAAATTTCTCGGGAATGAGTCAAGCCTAGTGCACCAAACTTTAACACATAAAATTCCCCGAATTGTGCCACCTATGGTCCAAATTTCAGCCTGTTTGGTCAAAATTTGCGGAAATGGCAGTAAAAAGAAATGTGATCATTTTTTCGGTGACCGGCTTTCGCTATTGAAATTACCAAATTTCACTTTTTTTGAAATTTCTCGGGAATGAGTCAAGCTTAGTGCACCAAACTTTAACACATAAAATTCCCCGAATTTTGGCACCTATGTTCCAAATTTCAGTCTATTTGGTCAAAATTTGCGGAAATGGCAGTAAAAAGAAATGTGATCATTTTTTTGAGACACCCTGTAGCTGACAATTACGCAATTTGGACTTTGATTGACTGGCAAAGTGCCACCCGTTAATACCAAGCCGCTGGCACGTTACCACCCGGCAGTCGAATGTCTAAATTGCATGAATGGCAGCGATTAGAAAGTGTCAATGCCACCAGTGTGGAAAAGTAAAAATCGACCTTAAGTAGTTGCCAGAAAGTCCGTTAAGGCTGGTTGTATGATTATCAGTTCAGTTTCGCTTTTTACCGTTGTTTAACAGAGTGCTCACATCAGCCGACAGTCTGGCTACCAGTCTGTCTCTGTCTCGTCGGCTTCTACGGTGCTCCTCTGGCCGCAGTCGGTTCCAGCAGTAGGCGATGAAACACAGCGAACCAACTAAAATACTGTACTACGCTTCAGTTTAGTTTCGTCAAATTGTCACCCATAATCTACAGAATACATAGTACAGTAATTAATTAAACAATAGCATGCACGCATGTACAGTACTCTAAAGTACACAGCTGTGCCAGCCACTTTGTTGCCCGCCCGCACTGACACCGAAAACACACAAGTATTATGGTCCTGTACCATCCGTACTGGTTAACATCCAGGCCTCACTCAGACTCAGGTTGATTTGATGATACCCAAATACGGCGCTGCTTTCTTATAACATTAGCACTGATTGCTTTACATGATTGTTTCTCCAATGCTTTTATCGTTCGTACGTAGTTTTGCATTTGTAAGAAAGAACAGTGAGCGAAGTTTACAGCTTGTTCAAAGTCGATTTTAGATAGCCATTTGTTAGGAGCAGGTACTTACTTGACATGAAGAAATTGACCACAATGGCGACATTGGCTGCCGAAATAGACTGATAGATGAGCACTTCAGTCCCAAAATGAACCATCACAGCGGCATAAGTCAGACACGTCATTGCATGCAGAACAGGCTGGTCGAAATTCAAAACCGTCACAAAGCGAATTGCCGCGATCAGCAGATGCCATTGTGCAAAAAGACGTCCAAATAAAGGTGACACTAAACAATCAATAAGCATCTTTAGCGTCGGTCTTGAAGGAAATATTCTGCACTTACCTTGATTTTTTCCGTTCAAATCGTAGAGTTTCTCGGCCAATATCTGCACATCCAACGACTGCAAAGCGTTTCCCAGAGCCTGGAGCACAGTGAGCGAAATCCAACCTCGTAATACGTAGGTGGCGTCCATTTTACGGCTTTCTATTGATCGACAGACAGAGCAGCTGTCGCGACCAACCCGCTGCCACATGGCTTCAAGACGCTTAATGCTCGCTTCTCCGCTAATTCACTTGGTCATAGGACACTGACACAAAAACGCACTTTCCATTTCGCCAATCAGATTATGCTTGATGGATGCACGGCTTACTAAAAGCATAAATTTATCATTTTCTGATTGAGCAGCCTTGCGTTATGGTTTCTCAGATGGTCGATAATTTTGGCGTCGACTTGCGTCTTTGAACCTGGACAGGACGCATCAGTTGATAAAATTGTACCGTATACTTTTTAGCGGCAAAACGAGCTGTTTGAAAATAAAAATAATACTTTTCGCTCGCTCGCTTCTCGTCTCGCTTAGCTTTTTTCTTTTCTATAAGTGTGCTTCAAACAAGATGACGACTCAGGAAGCGATTGCTGAGGAATTTGAAGTGTTCGGCGTGGAGTACCCATCCTTCGACGAAAATCAAATGCTGTGGGGAAAAAGTCGGTTCATCAATCGTTTGAACAAGTTAATCGTTCGATTTCTCTTCAGTTCTAACGATGTGTCAGCTGTATTCGTGGGATGCAACCGGCTTCTGCGACGAATGGGTTGCCTTTTCTGCATCAAATGCACATTGCGGCATTTCCTTCGAACAACTGAATATATTGGAGCAACAGGTAAAGAAGATTTTTCGTTCTTTTGCATAATGAGTGTTTAGGTCACGCTTTTAGTGTTTTGTTCATTTATTAGTCATATTTAGGTGATAGCGAAACGTCTGACTGATGGCAGTAAGCAGCAGGAGACTAACCTGCGTAGCAGTAATGGGCTGGATCTTGAGGCTGAGTAAGTAAGATTTTCGTTCAGTGCCGGTAGCATTATTCTATTATTTTGGTAGATGGCTTTATTTAATCGAGGCCTCAGGTATCGATCCGATCCGATGTGCGGAGGGGATTTACAGCCCTACGCTCAGACCTTGCGATCCATTGCGCAACCCGCGTGGTTCGTCATCTCGGACGTTTCCCTTCTATCACTGCCAGCCACTCTAGCCATGCTGTTAGGCGCCATGTGGCGGAAAACAGGAGGATATATACGCGGAAGTGGTCTGAGCCCAAATTCTAGGGAGGGGTGGTAGAGGGTGCTAAAATCGCTGAAACTCCAATTTTTCGGCTAAAAATCGATAATTTGGGGTCAAATAGAGCTAAAAAGTGCTGTTGTACAGGCGATTTTAGCAATTTTTGTGTCTGAAATTGTAAAAAATGCAAAAATTTGCTTAAAAAATACTTGCCAGAAAAATCGGATGGGCGGAAAAATCGTGTCGGGGTGTGGGGGTCCCCATCCGGGTGGCGCCATCTGGGGGATAACAGGAGGATATTTACGCGCGAATTGGGAGGGCAGTACGGCCGGCCGATGGGGTATTGGCCGGCGAGAGGAGGGGGTATCCGCCGGCCATTTGTACGGCTTCAAATGACATGGCACCATATACTTGGGCCGGAAAAATGGGTTGGAGTAGTCAGAATCCGAAAATTTTGTGTTATGCCTACCAATTTCGGCGATCGCGGTCCTTTTTTGGGCGGGTAGGTCGAGGAAGAAAAGTTTGTTTTAGTTGGGTAGGGTCTAGGGTACGTCTAGCCCAAGTTGGGGGTATGCAACCCCTCCAGACCCCCGCGGCCCATGTATGGCCACCCCTAAAGCAAGAAGGCTGGTTGATCGGCCGCACAGTGATATTATACATTATACATACAGGCCTCTGTTGAGATGACGCCAAGTACCAACTTCATTTAGCATGTAAGTCAAGAAATTGCTGACTGTGTTTTAGCGCTCAACTCCTGTCACTGTATGGAGACGCATCACAAACTGTCATAAAGAACCAAAGTTCAAAGGTGGTGCCGAAGAGTTCAGTTAGAACTACCGGTTTCAGTTTGACGTCCTTCTCCCCAGTCAGGTAGCTCACTTAGCTAACTCTCTACCAAGTCAGTAGTACGTAGGGATGGGACCGGTATAGAAATACCGTATAGCATTTTCGATACCGTTTAATACCGTATAGTATGCTGCAACCGCTTTAAAACACCAGTTACGCTAGTATACGGATAGTTCGTCAAGTTCTGGTCAAAAACATACATTATTTTTTGTGGTCGGCCTTTCCTGTGAAAAACACGGCTATTTTTGATTGTGGTCTGTTTTGTCAAACCTACTGGTAAGTAGTACTGTCTGTTTATTTAAAGATTTGAATCTGAGCCGACAATATATTGAATTATATTTTGAATTATGCCTATTGTAAATATTAACTGAATTTTGGTTAGACAGATTTGCTGCACTTCAAGTTAGTGAAATGCTAACCAAAAATACGTTTTTGATTTTATTCAAAAGCAAAATTGCAGATTTCTCAGCATTTTACAAGTATACTTGTAATATCACATTTTCCATGTCAAAGAAGCCAAAAAACTGCCATAAAGGAAGATTTTTGGGTTTTTCTAATCGATAACATGGCTTACAAAACTAAAAAACAGTACTACGACCTTTAAAAGCCCGAAAATGATATGAATTTACTGCAAAAATCTTGATGATTCAGTTTTAACAACTATGCGGTATTATACGATATTATACGGTATAAAAAATACCGTGTACCGTATAATGCCGTATAGTCAAAAATACCGTATAATACCGTATACCGGTCCCATCCCTAGTAGTAAGTGGAGATGAAACAATATATTGGGTATTTGGTTTTCACCCCATAAAATACCCAATAATATTTTATTGATTTAATAATGAAGATTTTTTTCGTTTTGCAGATTTAATTTGAAAATTTGCTATTCCAAAAGGCTTTTTCGATGAATAAACTGAGTCATTCAACTGAGTGGCCTTCGTTACAGGCATGATGATATTATTATGGATCTGCGAAAACTGACTTGGATTTTCTGATTGATGTATTTTTTGTAAAAAGGAACACATAGGAAAAGAAGGTTTTCTGTTCTGTTTATATTGGACAGAAATCAGTTGAATGGACCAGCAGAACCATACATGTAACAGCTCCGTGCCGACCTGTGGGAGGTAGTAGGGGGGGTTTCCTCAGGTGGGGGTCGAGGGGGGTTTCGCCCAGAAGGGGGTCCCAAATTTCGAAAAGCTCCAAAAAGCCTGAAAATGCGTTTTTAGCACGTTTTCTTTGCAGTAAGACGCTAAAAATCGCTATTTTAAGCTGCCAAATAGCGTTTTAGAGCTAAAAACAAGCAAAAAATGACAAAAAGAGCTTCAAAAAATTCCGATTTCCCTTAAATATCAGCAGTGGAAACGCCAAATTCGGTTTCCGAAGACTTTTCAAGCAAATTTTAGGCTAAAATTAGTAATTTCTGAGCCAGTTTGTTCTGGGGGGTGAGGGGGCGTTGGCCTTTTCAGCTAGGGGGTAACCCCAAAACCCCCTAGTACATGTATGAGCAGAACTGTGTCAGCTTGACGTTAGAACAACAGACAAGTATGGTCTTCAGTTTTGGGTTGGCGGTAATGTTTCATCTCTAGTAGTAACCATTCTCAGAAACGCCAAGAGCGCTCCCAAGTTTGCTGAGCGCTCCAATTCTCAGCAGTGTATGGTGGAGCTGCGTGGCGAACGGTTCACAGATAAGACGGTCGACCGATCTGTTCCTGTTGAAATGCCGATACACTTCTATGACAAAACATCGACGCTCACTCAGCCCACTCAGTACATGTTCCTCAAATGTGGACCCATCTCAGCTGGTTGGTATAGAATTTTCAGAGTCTAATTACAGCTGGCACATGCATGTAACAGGGGGGTCTGCCCCCCATCCGACTTAGGCCACCGCCAGACCCCCTGAGACGATTTTTCCGCGCCCCTTCCGATATTTCTGTAATTTTTGAGCAAATTTTTGCGATTTTTTGAAATTTCAGGCAAAAATCGCCTGCAAAACAGCACTTTTTAGCTGTATTTCAGCCCAAATTAGCAATTTTTAAGATGTTTGCTCGAAAAATAGCGATTTTTTCTATTTTTGAGCGTTTTTTAGTTCCCAACTCCCTCCCAACATTTGGGCTCAGACCCCCCGGCCGGCACCAGACCCCCAACCCCCTCCCCCTTCGGCGATGACCTGTAATACATGTACATACATTGTATGGCATGGCTGGCAGATACCTAATAGTGGTGCCCGTAGTTGGGGCAGTAGGTTCATTCGGTGCCAGAAAGCAAGTTTGTTACCAGTTTTAGCCGTGGCCGACCGAATAGAGGACGCATCGGAAGCAATTGCGGAAAAGGAGTCAATTGAGCAGTTTATCTCGATTGTACAACGGACTCCAGTTAGTACTTCAATTAGATTGTATTTCCCCTTTTAATTTTAATTTGTATACAGGAACCTTCTCATGTGTGCGGTCGCATTTTCTGGGACGGCGTGAGCAAGTTTTCCGAAAGCTCTGTTCTGCTAGAAGACTCTTTGGGCAATATTGGCTCGGTTGATCTAAATCAAATGACCGATTTTGCCATTTTCCCAGGACAGGTCTAGCTACTGCAGCCTTCTCAGCACTTTAACACAATTGGGTGTTGTTTAGATTACGTGTTTCGAGGGCACGAAATTTCGAGGGGACAGTTTCGTAGCCGAGAAGCAGTTTCAGACACCGTTACCCGACTTTTGCGTCACCAGTTTCGAGCCAGGCATAGGTATATTGTGCAGTTGTTTACCTAAGAGGTTAGGTTTTGAACTTATTTCAGACAGACTGTCTGTATTTGCGGCGTCGGGTCCGTTTACCACCTCAGACACGCTCAGTTTTGAGCCGCTGCTGGAATTTCTGGCTAGTGTGCGTGAAACGAAACCCGATGTTCTCATTCTGGTGGGTTTTGCTAATGTTTCTACTTTGTTACTTAGGTCGTTTTGAAAGTCTTGGTCGATTGTCCTTGTCGACGTCATTTCACCTAATAAAATCATACTTCAAATTCTAAATAATAACAAAATGAGTTCCCAAAAATGAAGTTTAGATGGGACCGTTTCTGGACGCAGCTCATGAAGATGTGGCTCAGTGTCATCTTCCAGCCACATCGGCAGAGGTTTTTACCCAGCTGTTGACAAATATTGAGAGAGTGCTTGAGGGGTAAGTGAGACTTTGTGTCATGTAGTAGCAGCTGGCATAAGTGTAGTAAGTTTCAGCTGTGCTTGCCAAGTTGTGATGGTGGCCAGTGCCAGAGATGTCAACTGCGATCCTATTTTTCCTACCCCGCCTTTCGACGCTGCAATTCATACCTCTAAAGTAATCATTTCATTCATGTGCATGGTCAGCTGTGCAGGGACGAATAGTCAGATCCCTGCGCGTAGTTGCCTGGGCCAGACACCAGATTTTGGTACAAAGTTCAATTTTTTAGTTTTTGTCAAATTAAAAAGATGATGAAAATTTGAATATTTCGACCGCGAAACTCTATTTATTTGTTCATAAAGATGTCTGTTTGGTTGCATTCCCTAAGAGGGCGTGCAAAAAGTTAGGTATTGTGTTCAAAAGCCTAAAGGCAGCATAATAAGACTATACTGGCCCAGGCATACATTGAACAAATGGCTTCATGCTCACCGGCAAAGGCCAACGCACTCAGATCGCCCCCGAATACGGAGCGATTTTCCCGCCCTCTGATTTTTCTGACGCTCAATTTTTAGATCAATTTTTGCGTTTTTTAACAAATTCAAACGCAAAATTAGCTAAACTCGTCAGTAAAACGAAAGACCGGGCCTGTTACATGTATGCTTCCCCCACCATACATAGACCTGAAGGGTAGTTTTTAGAGCAATTTTTGCGATTATTTAAAATTTCAGACACTAATATTTGGTGTAAGCACTTTTAGCTGTTATTTTTTCCCAAATTAGCGCTTTTTACGATTTTTAGACGAAAATTGCGATTTTAGCCTGTTTTGATCGTTTTTAAGGTACCCGGCCCACTTCCAGAATTGAGGCGCAGACCCCAGGGGCCGGCGCCAGAACCACCAACCCTCTCCCTGAAGGCAGATCACCTGCTACATGTATGTCCTAGGCGTTATATAGGCCGTTAAGGACCTGACTGTGTTTCTATACCGATGTCGTATGTAATCGTGTTACAGTTATAGTTTTAAGTGCAACTTGACTAGACATGCAAGTAAGTACCATCTTGCTTTTCAGCGATTTCACTTCGTCAGTGACCCCAGCATGCTTCGCATCGGCGGTTTGGTCATGGCCGTCACTTCTGTCGACATTCTCTTCCATTTGAAAGACATCTTCAAGTATAAGCTCTACTAACCCGTTTTATAAGTGTCATTGATGGATGATTAGAACGTTTGAGATGATACCGTTTAGAAAGAGTTCCGGTCCGTCAACAACGGACAGAATCAGACGCAGTCTGTTGCACTTAATAGAGCAGCGTTGCCTCTACCCCTTCTATCCTGCGCCGGTCGGTCTCAATTTGGAACTGACCAAGCTCTACCAATGCGCTGCTATACCCGCACGGCCGCAGGTGCTCTTGGTGCCCTCTAATTTGAGTCATTTTGCTAAGGTCAGTTACGATTCAAACTTACCCCAGTCATTTTGGAACGGTGCTACTACGTTTAAGCATAAAAACTGTATTCTTCAAGTGTTCCCTTTCAAACATAAGTTTGTTTAGAGTGTAGGCAAGAAATGGTTAGTGTTCGCCTGAAGAGTGAGGATCAAAAGACTATTAATAAAGATTTTCAATTGTTTAGGACGTAGAAGGAGTGTTATGCGTCAACCCAGGTCGTTTGGCCAGAGGTCAGTCGGGTGGCACTTTTGCCCATCTATTGTTGGATGTGGAAAACATGATAAAAAATTCCGTTGTAGCCACCTCATTAACTAGAATTATACGAGTTTGAACTGATTGTATAATTTGGTGTATTTGTACAAGTTGATAATTGTGTTTGCGCTAAACGTTGCAACTGATTTGAAGGCGCTTTTATTTTTAACGGTTTGAAATTCCGCCGACTACCGTAGCTTTGACGATTTCGCGTTAGAACTTCGCAGTTCGGACGTTTTGTCGATTCTGCGGTTTTCGTTTCATTTTACCAAGGAAATTTTGATCACTCGATTGGGCCTGTTGTTCGCCTTTGTCGTCTCCTCATTGTCACACTAGAGTTTCAATTGGTACGAACTTTTTAACCAGTCGAGCCATCAAAAATAAAACGTTTTCTGAAGTACCGTTTTAGCCAAATTCGATTCCGCAGCCTCGCCTACTGTTCGTAAGTGCGCGTACTATATACATTTCCTACTTCAGTTTTCAGTCGGGTAATATTTGTGTCGTTGCCGTCAGGAAAGTATCTCGTTATTGGTATCGTTGTGTGTGTATCTGAAATGGATCAGATAGTGTCTGTGGTTGAGCCGGCCAAGCAGTTTATGAAGGATTCATTGAGACTGGTTAAGCGATGCACCAAGCCTGACAGAAAAGGTTTACTACTAAAAATAAATTATTGTTGCTTTGGAAGGGAGTTCGGGGCAGGTTTTATACGAGCAGACTCGCGAGAGACTGAGAAATTTGAAAGTAAAGTCCGTTTCTGGATTTGACGCTTCTATAAAAAGTTGATTTCTCGCTCCGACCAGTTCGTTGGAGAAAACTGTCACTGAATGGTCGCATACGCTAGAAGTGCACATTTTAGAAGAAAGTTTTTGAGAAAATATGGAATTTTTGTCCACCGCCAAACTTTTTGAAATGGTCTTTAATTGAGGTTATTTTGATTATAGAATACCAGAAGATAGCTATGGCTACAGCGATTGGTTTTGCTATCATGGGATTTATCGGTTTCTTCGTCAAACTCATTCACATACCAATCAACAACATCATTGTGTGAGTTTGCTGCTTTTGTGAAATTTCGGCCACCACAAATAATTAAAAATATATACAATTTTCGCTCATACAAGGGCCGGAAAAATCCGGAGGGGGGGTCTGGAGACCTCGGGGGGGGGGGGGTATCGAAAAAAGTTCGAGAAACGCCTATTTTGGCTTAAATAAGCAACATTTTCTCCCTTCTGGAGGGGGGTATGGGCTCCGGTATAAACCCCCACCCCCGGCCCATATGTTTTCGCTGCTTTCTGATCTCGCCCAGACATGGGATGGATTAGTATTTTAAGCTGGTGAATAAGCCCCAGAAGACGGTGTAGTGTAGGTGGTAACGACCGTTAAATTTCGAAACTAAAAATGCTATATTTTTATCCCGTCCTCCTAAGAAGTTCAGCGGCTGACCCCCAAGTTTCGTCTGGCTCCCCCGCTATGAGATTTTTAATTCGTTTTTCCATAAAAACCGCTTTTTCATTTTGGCAAGCTAGATACTGAAATGCTCTTTTCTGTTTAATAATTCTTCAACAGCGTTCATCATTCTACTGCAAGAAAATCAAAGTTATTGTAACACAAATATCACCGTTTTTATCAGAGCCAGACCTGTTATACAGGGTCCGCCAAAAAACAACAGTAAGCAGGAATAACACTTCGACCTAACTAAAACCGTATATTTCAGGGGCGCTTGAAGCATCACCACCATCGTTATTGTTACTTGTTTGTAGGAATTGCGTGTACATTTCTCTCTGTAATCAGTTCTTACATTCTTGTACTTATTATAATGGAGCCGCGTGTTATTCTATTGTTGTCTGGTAAGCGCAAGTCGGGCAAGGATTACATAGCTCAGTTGCTCTCCCACCAACTGCATCCTCTCTTAACTGTCTGTCACCTCAGCAAACCTCTCAAGCAGCAGTACGCCCAGGACCACGGTCTCGACTTGGAGCAATTGCTGTCCAGCAGCCGCTACAAAGAGAATCACCGACTTCCAATGGTGGTTTGGGGTGAGGGCATCCGAAACTGTTGTCCCGGCTTCTTCTGCCAACAAGCGGTCAAGGATGCCTCCTCACCTGTGTGGCTAGTGGCCGATTGTCGACGCAAAAGCGATGTTCACTTCTTTCTCTCTCACTACTCGCTCAGTCAGGTGTTTACGGTGCGTATCGAGAGTCCAGAGTCGGTCCGCAAAAATAGAGGCTGGCAATTTGTGGCAGAGGTGGATGAGGCTGAGACCGAGTGTGGTTTGGACGAGGGAGTGGAGTGGGACTTTCTTATTGTAAACGGAAGTGATCGAGCCTTAATGGAAGGTCATGTGAGGGCTGTGGTAGCTAAAGTGCGAGAGATTATGCAGAGCGATTGAGAATAATAAATTTGGTTGTTGGCTACTTTTATCACAGTAAGCTCTAGCGGTACGCGTATTAGCAAACAAGCATAACATACATGGTCACAATAGGTGGCTGTAACTGAAATTAAAACAAACTATAGTCTGTTCAAAAAATGAGCGACCTGGTGGTTTTTGCGAATAACTTTTTAGGAGGCATCAGAGCGATTTGGGCCAAAGTTGTAGACAAGATCGAGCTCCAGCCTGGGGTAGACCCTAATCTGCGCAACGTTTACTCTGAACACTAATTGTCACAACATAAAAATCCCTAATTATGATGAAAATGAAATGACTGCAGAATTCAAATCTATAGTCTTTGATGGCTCCAATAATGCTTTTATGACGTTTCTATGTAAAACCGTTCCAGAGATATCGCCAATCAATGTTTGCGAAAAGGGCGCTTTTTGAAATATTCACAATGAAGGGATGGAAACTTAAGTGGGTTTCTGGATTTAGCTGAAACTTCTAGAGTGGGGTATTCAGAACCGCTTGGATCGATTCTGACACTTCCTCGCCCTGAATACTTGACCCTGATACCTTAATTGGCCATATCTCCAGAACGGGTTCACCTAGAAACGTCAAAGTTGTCTTTGGTTGGAGTCGCAATGACAAAAAGCTCATTTTTATGTTTCGCAAATTAGTGTTCGGAAAAAACGTAGTGCAGATTACGGTCCACCCCAGGCAGAAGATTTACCTTGTCAACAACTTTGGGCATGAGCCCCAAGTCATTTTGAGGCCTCACAAAAAGTTATTCATAAAAACCGCCATGTCGCTTATTTTTTGAACAGACTACAGCTTTTTAGGCAAATTTCTGGTTTGTACTGTACTGTAAGTGCTCAGTGTAAGTTAGTTGCCCTTTTCTCGCCACTGAGGTAACCGTGTATGGAAGCACAAGATACAAAAAATTGCGAGCAATTTATCGATCAGATTTCGTCCAGGTCATCTTCAAAGCCGATCTCTGGAAAGTCTCCCACAACCAGATCTTGAGGTCGCACAAAACCTCCATATTTGGGCGGACATGAGAAGTAGCTAAAGATGGTAGGGTTTAGGATGGATGGATGGATTGACCGGGCGGGGCCGTCGTAGCCCCTGCGTTAGGCCACACTGCGGGCCGATCACGCACACCCATATGCATGCATCCTGCCCTTCCTTCGCTGCCTTCACTACTAGCCTAAACACATGCTCGGTGTCAGTCTGGGCGGGTCTCAGTGGTAGCTGTCCCCGTTCCATATGTGTGGTTGCTTTTAGGTGCTTAGGCAGCTCCAGTCGGTTCCCATTTACCTACTCGCTGTAACAGCTTTCGGTGGCCAGGGTGGGGCTTTGTGCCGACGACCAGCTCTTTGCGGCAAAAACTAGCCCCGCCGAGTGGATGAACGCACGACGTCGCTTTGCGGCCTAAACCACTACACCAACTGTGCCGGCTATGGTAGGGTTTAAGTAAAATCATTCTGACTATAACAGTTGCTTTTACCGTTTTCCTTGAACGCTTCCGTCATTCTTTCCTAGAGGTTCGTCGTACTGAACGCCCACCCACCAGCCGGGTTTGAACTCTGTTTGGCCAACAAATGCCACCAGACCACGTTTCTTTGGTTGGTTGTGCAACCGAACTTCGCATCGATCTCCTACCTAAGAACCAGAGTTGAGGTGTGCTAGTGAAATGATGCTGTAATTTATGCTATACGGTACTGGTGAAGTTATACTGGATCGCATGTTTCGCAGATATTAGGGTTTTTGTGTACCAATACCCAAGATTGATTCTAACCTAAAAACGCTCCAAAATTTGAACTATGATTAGCTTCAGGCGGTTAGTAAGTCCTATTTATTTCCCTAAGGGGCCGTCCATAAACTACGAAGTTCAAAAATTAAAAATTTTGGACCCCCACCCCCTCCCGAGCCCGACGTTTTTCGACGTTTTCAGAACAACCCCCCTAAAAACTACAACGTTTTTGGCTGACCCCCCCCCCCCCCCCGACTAAACTTGGTTTTGTACTGTGTCCGACATTAGAAAATGTTCAATAAAATCGACATAACACTGCAGAAGCTGTGAAAAAGAAACTTTTTGACAGTGAACTACCATTTTGGCGGTTGGAAACATGAACTGGGTTGAGTTTTCCTTGTAATATAGTTGCGGACAAAAGCTTCCTAGGGACCTAAAAAAACGTCGACGTTTTCGACACCAACCCCCCCTGCGACGTTTTCCGACGTTCAACCGACCACCCCCACCCCCCTCGTCGTAGTTTATGGACGGCCCCTAAGGGGGGTTTAAACTACGCCATCAGGATAGCCCTGGCTGGCACTCTAAATGGCTGCTGTGCTGTTGATGGCGATTTAGAAAGTAGCAGTGCCAGGAAGAACTGCTTATGGTGGAAATACGTACCTTTAAATTTCTGACCAGTTCTTCTGCTTCATCTGCCAGTTGTTTCTCCCGTTCCTCCTTGAGTTTCTGGGCTTCAGGGTCGAATCTTCCAAGCTTTTCTTTTTGCTTCCAGGCGCGTACACTGTCTATACGAAAACGTAATTAGAGTCTGGTTCGATTTACAATAGCCTAAGTAAAAATACCTGTCCTGTTCTCATACGCCTCTTCTGATAGTTCATATTTCTCTACTTTGCTGAGATCCTCAAAAATCGACTGATTATCTTTGACCTGCAATATCATGCCATCTTTGACGCCACACGACTCCAATGTTTCGTTAGCTGCGTCCAGCGTTGACACAAACACATTCTCATTGGACCGCAATTCTATCTGCATAGAACTTGACTGTGCACCCGTCAGTAGTTCGAGTTTGTTCTGCAATCAATTCGTTGGTGGAAGGTGAGAACAGAGCAAATTACTTGATGGAGTTAATAACATTATTTTCTTGCTTTTGCTTACCTTTAAGTCTGAAATCTTGATATCGGCCGGAAACCTACGTTCCGAATGGAATGAATTGAGGTTACTCGTAACTGTTACATTTACAAATGAACCCATTTTCATTCAACTATGTATCTCTCCATGTACATTCAACAAACCAAAACCGGACTTCAGGACGGTTTATTTTTATTTTAGCGATTTCACTGCTGTTGTTATTATTGGCTGGTATAATGTAAAAGAAGCGGAGAGCGGTTGGGCGCTCAAGTTATAGACGTTATGCACTACGGTTGCTTGTACACCTACCTACCTCTCTCTACCTATACAATGTACATATTGAAGAAGTTTATCAACTAGTGGGCACTCACACAAAACACAGACAAGCACACAAACGCAACCACTCGATAACTTGACAATACAAAACACTCTCACAAACACAATCGCTTCATCACTCCCCATCCGGATGTCGACTGGGCCTCAACTGTGCCTGACAGCCGGGAAAACTATCTGAATCGATATGCTCTGCCTCCGCTGACTCGGCGTCTCCAATAAGCTGCTCTGTACCGACACTGTGCTGCTGACTCCATCTTGATCTGACTGATCTGCATGCTGATCTGATGAAGCGATTGTGTTTGTGAGAGTGTTTTGTATTGTCAAGTTATCGAGTGGTTGCGTTTGTGTGCTTGTCTGTGTTTTGTGTGAGTGCCCACTAGTTGATAAACTTCTTCATTGGTGCCGAGTACCCATCGAGCCCACCTTCATTTGGTTCTACTACAAATCCCAGTTCAACTACAAAGCTTCTACTGTTCCCCGTTCTCAAGTTCGTGTTCCTTGGTTGTGATCGTCAGGCACAGCCGTGCCCCCTGACGCTCACTTGGTTTCCTGCTACTTCGCTGCAATGTCAATCTACTCTAGTCTACTACAACTCTCTCAAGACCACCGACGACACAATCTAGAGCTTCTAAAGCGTCAGCTACAAGAAGACCATCAACGAGAACGTCAAGAGCTACTACATCATCACCAACAAGAACGCCTTCAGCTTCAGCAACAACTACAACAACAACAAGAACAATTCGACCGCTTTCAACAAGAACAACGCATCCTCAACAATCGTTTTCTCCTTGCGCTTACCAAGTCCCTAACCCAGCCTCGCAAGTCCCCCGTGAAGACGTCTCAAGCCCCTAATCTTCATCTGTGTGTGGAGGAGCAGAAGGCAGATGTGCCGAAAGAAGTTGAGAAAGATGATGCGCAGTTAGTTGATGGAGTTCCAGAGTCTCTTTGTTTGGTGGAAAGCCGTTCTGGGTCTGTTCCCATTGATGTTGTGCAGCAAGCACCTTGTGAAGATATGAGCTCTGGTTTTTGTTTGAAGAGGATAGTGAGAAGGAAGAGAGAAGAGGAGGAAGAAGATAGAGGCAGAGGCGACAAGGCAAAGATGTTAAGAGAAAGAAGGAGAAAAAGGTCGAAGAGAAGAAATGGAGTGAAGAGAGTGATGAAGAGGAAGAGAGTGCTGAGGAGTAAGGTGATGAGAAGAAGAAGTAAGATGAAGAGAGGAAGAAGGATGAAGAGAAGAAGGAGGAAGAAGAGAAGGAGAGTTGAGAGGAGAAGAGGAAAGAGAGTGAGAAGACGAGGACAGAGGAGGAGAAGAATCACAGTTCATTTGAATTCGCTTCACAAGAGATGGCATTCCGTTACGCCAATGACAAGTCATCAGTTGAAGGCCAAGGCGCAGAAAGGCCGAAGCGTGGCGCGCACAAGATCGGGTCAACATGCTGTCAGAGCAGAGCAGGTTACTGGAGACGCCGAGTCAGCGGAGGCAGAGCATATCGATTCAGATAGTTTTCCCGGCTGTCAGGCACAGTTGAGGCCCAGTCGACATCCGGATGGGGAGTGATGAAGCGATTGTGTTTGTGAGAGTGTTTTGTATTGTCAAGTTATCGAGTGGTTGCGTTTGTGTGCTTGTCTGTGTTTTGTGTGAGTGCCCACTAGTTGATAAACTTCTTCAATATGTACGTAACGTACACTACGTTCGTATGTAGTTCTCATTTTTTATTGATCAAATTAGAGTGCGCAGCGCACTAGTGATCTACATATATCGCACTATATTTTGGATACCAGATAGCCAAAACTAGCATTTTCTTGGCAATTTTTTCAGTTTTTGAGCGTAGTTTTGGTTTGGCATGCAAATTAGCGCGATTTTTGGACTTAACTACTGGCTATAATCTAGAAAATATGGCTTATTCAAAGTGATATCAATAATATAAAATATATTCTTTGTCATATCTAACCTTGGTAGCATCTAAAAAGTATATTTTTAGCCTGAAAATTACTGCATTTCCGTAAAACCTGATTATCATTACTATCCGGTATTATTCGGTATCCCGTCAGTCAGTATTCTGAAAAACTACCTGGTATCTGGTATTTTTCTTTACGGTTGCATCTCTAATTACAAATTGCAAAAAGTGTTTTTCTTTATATTTTAGATGAGTTGAAAAACAGCTAATCATTGGTCCGTTCTTAGAGGACTGGAGACTGTAGGAAATTATAGCACAAGTTGTGTTTTTTTGTTGATGGGCGTAAAAAGGGCTTCCTAAAACTAAGCAATGGATGGAAAATACTAAAAAACCGCTATTATAGTAGTTTCGGGCCAAAATCGTGATACATCACAAATTTGGGCTCAATTTAAATAGAAGGTGAAACAGTAAGGCATTCCCAATGGCATAGCTGGGAATCGAAACCAGCACCTTTGGATAACCGGTCCAGTGCTCTAACCACTAAGCTACACGCCGATGCGAGACCACCAGCCTATACTCATATTTGAGAATCCTTAGCCAGTCACTAGGAGCGGATAGCAACCACAAGCATCAAACGCTAAGTAAACTACATCTAAAAAGCGCTGTTTGACAGGCAATTTCAGCAATCTTGGTGTCTCAAATGTAAAATGCTGCAAAAAATTGCTTCAGGAATTAATTGCAGCAAAAAACAGAAGGGGTGGTGAAAGTCTTCTCGAGGGTCGTTGGCCCAATTCGGTGTAGCTGGCGAACCGCCAGACCTACTGTGCAAAACAAACATTGCTCTTGAAGTCGTAGTAGAGTTAGTTCAGCGCCCAGATCCTCGTCGCGTTAGACTCGCGTAATATAAATACTTTCACCCTGACTAAGTTACCGTAGACTGACGTTGCCAATAATCTGTTCGAATATCCATGCTGCGTATGACAATCTCCGAACGCGCAAAGACACGCACATGATGGAAATGTTTTGAAAAAATTAGCTATCCAAGCATAGAAATTGCTCAATTTTCATCTGTTTTACTTCAAAAGTTTGTATTGCCTGCTAGTAGAGGAGAATATTCTAAATAAGATAGTCAATAAATTTCTGTTAAAAGGCCGTAGCGCATATGAAGCGTCCAGCGCAAATTAGGAATATTTGGGCGATTTTTTTCTCTTTGTTTACGCCGCTTGCGCTCAGGGCGCGTGGCTGTGTGGTTAGTTGCTGTCCCGCTGAGCGCTGCCGGGCCGGCATTGACGACGACAGCGCATGTGCCTGCCTGCCGCCTACGCATTCTGTATTATTGGATGCTTGCTGTTTATTTAGTGCTTCGTATTTCTTGCTCTGTCCAGTTTGTTTCTGTCGGAACCTTGTCAGCTATGACGATGGCACCTGTTTGTTTATTATTGTCTTCAGTGTACACTCGGGCTACTATTTAGCCTGCTAGTGATTTGCCAAAATAGTCCCGAAGCAGTAAATAAGTGATTAGTCAGTCAACGAATGAATTGGACTGTTCAAGATGTCTCTATTAGAATCAATCGATGTCTCCAGAACCCCTCTTGTAGTCTGCCAGCAGTCCTAAGTTCTTAATTTAGAGTATATTGCTGTGAACTGCTACATCATTAATTTAGCTATAGCCAGGCAAGCGATTAAAGCGCGAAAGCAGACCGAAAATAGCAGGTTGTTTGTCGTGCTGCCTGCGCGAACCTATTATACGCCTATCTGGGCAAACAGCTGATAAGACCTGAAGAATAGAAAGCACTTGATAAAATTTTGCTCGGCAAGCAGAGTGAATTTTACGGCTTCATTGCTTCTGCTGTGTAACAGGATTCCCGCCCGGCCCTTTGCTTAACTGGCAAGCAGGCACGACCCTGCTCCGGCCCCGCTTCGAAAATTTTGGCCACCTTTTTTGCATACATGGGCCGAAAAAATCCGGAGGGGGTCTTGAGATCTCGCGGGGGGAGTCCAAAAAACGCCTATTTTGCCTTAAATAAGCGAAAATTTTCTCCCTCCGGGAGGGGAGTATAGCCTGCCGAGGGGGTCGATCCGATGTGCGGGGGGGGCTTTTACAGCCCTACGCTCAGACCTTGCGATCCATTGCGCAACCCGCGTGGTTTCGTCATCTCGGACGTTTCCCTTCTATCACTGCCAGCCACTCTAGCCATGCTGTTGGGCGCCAGGTATTAAGAGAGTCCCTGGCGCGTTGACGTCATGGTGATGTCGGCTCCCAACGTCCGCTTGGTCCGCCCCTGGTGCGAGAGAAGCCCCCAGGCGTAGTTGGTTTCCGTGGACAACTCCTGACGTCATTGCTCTTTCTCCAAGTTGGCATGCTGTAGGAGCGGCTTTGGTGCTATGGCAGATCTAGTTGGTTCCCATTTTATCTACTCGCTGTAACCAGCTTTCGGTGGCCTGGGTGGAGCGTTGTGCCGACGACCAACTCTTTGCAGCAAGAATCTTGCCGCATCGAGAGGATGAACCACTACAACCGCTAGGGATGCAGCGGCCGCCGCGACTCAGAGGCAGCAAGCTACCCACTGAGCCAACGACGCGGCCTCTGCCGAGGGGGTATAGGCCGGCGAGGGAGGGGGTAAACCCCCTTACCCCCGGCTCATGTATGCCTTTTTCGGAAAAACAGAAAATTTTTGGTCAAACCCTCAAACCCCTCAAAAATTTTGGCCACCTATTTTTGGGAGCGCCCGCCGCCGAAAAGCCACATACCACCCTCAATTTTTTCGTCCCATGCCTATCTTGATGTCGTGTAACATCGGTAGCCCCAAAAAAACTGTGTCTATACGAAATTACTATATTTACTTCCATAACTGCATTTGGCTTGATTATGTGATCGCGCGAAGGATGTTTCTGTAGTGTGGATTGGTTAGCTACCCTAACATTTTCAAAGTAAAAGATGTTCGATTAGAGAAGGGCTTGTAATCTAGTGCTCATGGTATTTTATGCATGAGGGTGGTTGGTGGGATATTAAAAGAAAACCATCTTTAATCTCATACATGTAACAGGTCATCCGCCGATGGGGGAGGGGGGTTGGGGGTCTGGCGTGGCGGCGGCCGGGGGGGGTCTGGGCCAAAATTTTGGGAGGAGGGTAGGGCACTAAAAAACGCTGGAAAATCGCAATTTTTTTGCTAAAAAGGGCTGTTTTGCAGGCGATTTTGGCAATTTTTGTGTCTGAAATTGTAAAAAATTGCAAAAATTTACTTTCCAGAAAAATCGGAGGGAGGTCGGCGGAATCGTTTCGGGGGGGGGGGTCCCCATCCGGGGGTCTGGCCTAAGTCGGGTGGGGGGCAGACCCCCAGACCCCCTGTTACATGTATGCTTAATCTAGTTTCTCTTACGAAAATCCGCAATTGGATTTATGTGCCAAATCAGTAGCTTCCATCTTCTGAAAGCTACTAATCAACTATCAGAAATAGTCCGCTTACAACAGCTGCAATTCTGAATCTTCCCATTGTTTGAGTTGGCTTTATCGCTTTCTCGATTCGGATTGAAGCTTGCTCCATTTGCCGTTGGTGATGGCATTTTTCAAAAAGTGTTTAACCTATTTACAATGGAATGGTCTTGGCTCACTTTGTAGTGATGTTCATAAAAATTAACCCATATTATCTGAATGCCGGGAACGATGGAGCTTGCTTGCAGCTCAGAGTCCTAACTGCGACTGGTGACAGCTTACCTATGATTGCGGTGCGACCCATTTCAGTTGGATCCAGTGGAACCGTAGCTGTTTATTGATATACCCCTCCCAGACAGCTCTCTACCGCTGTCTGTCACTCAATTTTTGGGCGTGTTGAAGCAAGATGTGAGCAGCGATATTATAATGGAAGCATTTTAGGTGTTCCAATCTAATCATTCACTGCCTTATCATCTCCTGTTGCTATGGTTCTGTTAGCAGCTTTACCCATGGACGGTGTAGGAGGCAGCCAATTGATGCCCGGTGTGTCTCTTTTGCCCTCTTCCTCGCCCACTCGCTGTGCCCTACAGGATCTCGCCAGACATGCCCCTCCTGCACTCGATTTCCCTACTTATGACAATGGCGGTTATCTGAGGTAACCAACCACTGCTGCCCACTGCAACGCACTCACTGCAGCTAGCTGTTTAGGTTCGATTCTTCCGATTCATACGGGTGTGAAATGGAAGTGGACGATGATGAGGATGAGGAGCTTTCTTGTGACCAAAGCAGTTCCAGTCCGCCATCTTCCAGGTCTTCCCCAGACAGTCTCAGCTCTTCTTCCAGGTTGCATTTTCTCATCCGCCTACCTACTATAGTCTAGTGAATTTAGCAGTTTGGATGTGTGTGGATATTTCCCGGAGAATGCTCACCGTCGTCAAATGTTGGATGTATCGATCTTGAAGATTCAGTCTATGAACTCTCGCCAACCCATTTCGCTCAGACGCTCGGTGCTCATCTTCAACACCATGAAGTATCTCCAGGTACTGTCTGTTGACCAGTCGTTCTTTGCCCACACGGACAAATGGTGTTTCATAGAAATTGGACATAGCAAAAACCACTTTCTCTAATCTCAACCGGTTGTACTGAAGAATTGAACTTACGTTTTATGATAGGCCAAAAGGTCCGATTTTTTTTACTAAACTCAAGGTTTTCAGACTTATTTTTAGCTGAAATAGATTGAAATAAGCTATGCTTTACACCTAATCTAGACATGTTTTATCATAATTTTTATGCAAAATTCTTCCTAAGAATTCCTGAGGGGGGTAGCGACGGCTTGATATGTTAGGTCAGAGCCTAAGGAGGTCAACTGCCCTCAGCCCCCCTTCGCCAATGTTGGCTTTAACAACCACAGTTGCTTCGGTCAAGAATTTGAAAAACCTATTTTAAAAATATGTCTATTGAAAAATCAATATGCAAATTAAGCCAAAAAAATGAAAAATTCACGAGTATACATGCGATTTTTAGTAAATTCTTTGGAAGCAGCAAACATTTTATCTAGCGACCTGCATAATACTACTTTTGGACTGAGCCTAACAGCGACTGCTTTAGAAATCCTTTATTAGGATTCACCTAAAAGTAGTGTTGTTAGGCTCTTTTTTTTTAAAAAAAAAGCTTTTTTTGAAGGCCCATTTCGAAAATTTTTTATTTTATTCACAGTATGGAAATTTTGGGGGAAAATCGCTGAATTTAGCCTCAGATATACATTAGAAGTGCAGTTCTATCAATTTCTTGCCTATTCTAAGCATAAAAATAGGTTTTGAAGGGCAGCAGCCACTCTGTGAGCAATGCTGCAGGTAGAATATCGACTCTCAGGGTGTAACACTATGTTTGAACCAAAGTATCAGCTTTTGTATTTAAAGTTGCTTCTGATGCATCCTTGCATCTCCTACAAGCTATATTTCATGCTAGGAAAAAATTTTGAAAAAAAAATTTCGAAATGAAAAATTTTCATAAAAAATTGTTGGACCTCCAAAAAATTTTTTTCGCAACTGTGTTACAACCATAATATCTCGTAAATATTGGGAAGCACACTTTGTTATCCCATGTGTATACAAAAAATGGATCTGTCACAAATGCGTATCATATAAGAACTTGTTCTAAGTATAATTCTCTGGTTAGAGCAGTCAGTTGAAACAGATAAATTTTGCTGTGTTTTGAGAAGCATCCAATTTATTTAAGCACCCTGATTTTTGTCAATCTTTCAAAGAGATTGAACGATGCTTTGCTTATAGTGCATAGCGGATTAGTTAACCGCGGTAGGACATTGAAAAGTACCTCGTTTACGCGTCTTATCGTGTTGTACTCTAAAATAAATTTAAACAAACAAACAGCCATACATGAAAAATGTCTTGACGGCTGTCAAAATCCGAAAATTAGGCCAGCAGAATTGGATGGTGCAATTTTTGTGGCCTGGTCTAGGAAGAAGTCAGTTTCAGGTGGGTGGGTGAGTGACGGGTGAGTCAAAGTTGGGAGAGAGAAGTCCCCAGACCGCAGGTTAACCTTTGTGTAGCGATTGCGTTTGTTTAGAACGAGCTGGAGAGTCTGGAGGCCTCATCTCCCACCAGCGATCGGTCGGACGAAGGGGAGCTGGACGTGCCGATCGGCGAGCCGGACGAGGCGATGGTGCAGTGGCCGAGCGAGCACATCTACACCCCTCAGCCGTGGCCTTGGTCGACCACCGTCGATGACGACGATTCCAACATGCTGATGGAGGGGCAGGAGGAGGCCGGTGTGGGAGCGGAGATCGTACGTTCGTACGAGATACTCAACGCGCGACAGAGTCCTGCTCCTGGAGGCTTCGACCCGCTCAACCATCAGGGTCTGAACGAAGCCGAAATCCTGGCTACCTTGGGGCTGGCACAGGCTGCTCATCTGTAGAAGTGCTGCTAGTTGGTCGGTCTGTTCTGTGTAGGTAGACGAGTGAGCCAGTGCCTGCCTTGTGCTTTATTATTAGTCACACTCGTGGGACAATAAGATTTCTGACACGCTTACGGTGCCTTGGCTGCTTTGACAGGCAGTGCGTCCTGTCATTCTAACCATGACAGTGAACAGGACAAAATGACACTCAAAGTAACGAAAATGGCAGATTTGCAAAATGTGATCTTGTCAGTTTTGTCGTTTCAACACGGCCACTTTGATCTTTTCAGAGAGATGACAAAAATAGAAGCCTATGCAATGTTGCCTTTAACGTTGTAACTATGATTTTCATAACACAGTAAGAGTGTAAAGGTGACAAAATATCGCCTACGAATATTCGATATTTTGTCGCCTTTACACTCTTACTGTGTTATGAAAATCATAGTGACAACGTTAAAGACGACATTGCATATGCTTTTGTTTTTGGTCATATCTTTGAAAAAGCCACAGTGACAGCGTTGAAGCGACAGGATGGCAGTTAAAGCTGTATGTTGGTTAGTTAGCCAGTGTCATTTTTTATATAAGCGTGTCGGAGGAGTGTTTCCCAGTGACGTTCAAGGTCCAAACGCCATAGCAGTTGTATTGTGGCCAAGCGAAAGCAAACCAATCTTCTCGGTTCTCTCTGAATGTTTTTGCAGCCATATCAGGTGTGTCGATGTTAAATCGGTGCTTTAAACGGATCGAATCGATTGTATCGATCGACTGATTGATTGATTGTGGCCAGAATCTGTTGACGATGCCCTTTTTTTACAGTTGTTCTTGTTTTTGGTTACTTTAAATAGGCATTGTACGTACGGTATACCGAGTTAGTCTCTGGCAATATTTCTAGCGCATTAGCATTATCTCAAAGCCAAATTCCCATGCATTGCATACTGACGGTATTGTGTGGTATTGAGTGATGTGTTACAAACTGTTTATTCTTAGTCCGTCGTGCCCCCGTTGGCTGTGCCAACTGTGAAATTTGAAACGATCATTTTTATCTATCACAATGTCTATTATCTTATCTGATCAAAGTACGAGTCACTTTCTAACTCACTCCAGCATTGAATTCAATGAGTGGTATTTGTGATTCCTGTCCCATTTCTGTTCTTTCTCTTTTGTTCTTTTTGCTTCCTGTTCATATTATCGTCTGCTCCTTTAAATTGGCTGCTGCCGGTCTTATCGGAGTCTAGCACCTGCTGTCAATTAGAGCGTGTCTGCCTGGTTCGTAGCTGCTTTTGCGGTCGGGTTGCTCTTGCTGTACATTCTTCCTGTTCTGTAGTATCGGCCCTATGCATGATCTTGTTAAGGAGCTATTGCCGGCCTCTAGTGCTAAATAATCCTAAATTTGCCAATAATAATAATAATAATATATAATCGTAATCCGTGTGGGCGCTAGTTCAAAATTAAGCTATGTACAGAACTGTCAGGGGTGTCCAGGTTGTCAATAATATATCATAAACACGGTGTTAGGCTGTTAGATGCTGTATACATACCACCTTTATTTTATTATTTGTTGCCAAACCGACTGAAATAAAAGTTAAAAAAACGTCTCTCCTGCCCTGCCGGCGTTTGGTTTTTGCCTGCCAGATGTACTTTGCTCGGCCTGTCTAGCCCAGCCTGCTGCTGCATGGCCCGCCGTAAACACAGTGAGTCAGGGGCGCCAGCCAGAGTCTAAAGTCACTGCGGCCTAGTCTTATTCTGTGTTACTGTTCTGTAGCGGGATGGCTGAACGCGAATTTGACTTGGTCATCTATGGTGCCTCTGGTTTCACTGGTCAGTATGTGCTTGAAGAAGTAGCTCGAGTGACCAAAGACAAAGGCTACAAGTTTGCCGTGGCCGGCAGAAATGAGTCAAAGTTGCAGAAAGCTTTGGAAGAGTCGTCGAAGATTGTAGGCAAGCAGACTTTGCAGTATTTACGATTGCAGTGAATGCTAACTTCACTTCACATGATGTTTCAGAGATGGACTTGGAGAAGACACCAATTCTAATCGCAGATTCGGGTGACGACGAAAGTCTGAACTCGATGGCCAGAAAAACAAAAGTGGTGCTGAATTGTGTTGGACCTGTAAGTGTTTTTGTGTGTGCGTTCCGTTCGCGTTTAAGATCACGTCATGCGACCTTTGCTCTCTGTAGAGTGGTGTGCTTGCGTAGGTTCTCCCTGTTTTACAACAGTGCGCTAGCCCGCTTTGAGTTTGAAATTGAACAATCCTATCCTATCTAGCATTAGTCACATTCGATAGATGCATTATTTTTTGGTTTGCGCCGTAGGCGGTCTGAAAATATGCATCATTCTCTATTTAGCAGCCATACGAGTGGTAGGCACCCTGGTATTCGCTATTTTTGTGGGTTAGCTGGAATTCTCGAAAATTAGCGGCTCACACAGTAACAGTACCGGTGGGCAGGTGTAGTACTCCCGTTCAGACTGAACAGGAAGAAAAAATAGACATAAAATGAGAAAATCCACAATAGTTAGTTACTTACTGAAACTGTTCATTTTACCTTCCGAATATGTTTTGAGGACTGTTTTCTCTTCTGGCCTAGTCTTTTTGAAATTTTGCACCCTTCTTCTTCTTCTGCGAAAGTCGTAAATAGTCGGGACTGCGTGTGGTATAAAATGTGGGCATCGCTGAATCAGCAAAAGCCGAGTGTATTGGAAATTTCCTAAGAGCCAAGTGCATTGGAAAATCTATACTTATAGTGGCAACGTACGTATTTGCTTCGCAGCTTTCGGCCTAGTGCACAGGCTCCTTATTCACGGGTGGTTCTAAAGCGTTTTACGAATCGCAGGCGCCAGATAAATCGCCTAGAAGGTTTTACGATTCTTATTCTTTTTCTCTTTTAGTATCGTCTTTATGGAGAACCGGTAGTTCGTGCCTGCGTCCAAAACGCAACCAATCATGTCGATGTCAGCGGAGAATTCATGGTATGTCCGCTTGTGTTGGCTTTGTACGGTCAACTAGGCACCCCAACCCTAAACTAGCGGTTTTTACGAGTTTTTCGCCCTAATAGATCTGATCTAATAGGCCTATGTGTTTTGTAATTCGCTGAGTAGAAAGTTGAATAAGAAATCTACAATCTGTATTGGTGCGCAACCAGTACCGGTGCATGGTCCAGGTCGTGACTGTATTGCCAAGTATACCGTAACCACAAGCATACTTTACATTAGAGTGGCGGCTGTAAGTGAAGTGTCAATTGTTTTCAGTTTCTCGAATCCATGCAAGCCAAATACCATGAATTGGCCGAAGAAAAAGGTGTCTTTAGCAGCTCTCAGACTTTGTTGCTATGTCATTTTGCGCTCCAGGTATTTACGTGGTGGGAGCTTGCGGCTTTGACTCGGTGCCGTGCGTTATGGGAATGGATTTCGTCAAAAAGAACTTCGATGGCGAGTTGCAGTCAATCGAGACTGTATTGGAGTCGCATCCCGGACCCAAGGTTCTTCACACTACTTTGACAACGGGAGCTCTGAAATTTGCATGTTCATTTGCCAGTTTCCAAGGTGGGCCGAGTTGTCATCATACGTTCCTTCCAACTGAAGGCTGCGCTTACTTACGCCTAGGAACCCAACTGGAGCTCCCGTTGTCTAAATAGATGCACCAGTTTACAAAATTTACAAGTTAACAATTTGCAGGGTTACGTGATAAACAGTGGTACCTATCGAACGCTCTTGCTGACCTTAGCAAGCGGTGACGATATAACAACGGTTCGTCAGAAAATCATGCCTGACTCTGTTCCACCGGTGGAGCCCAGCCCACCCAAACGGTGATTGGTGTAACAGTGTCTACAGCCAATCAGCTACGAGACGCTTTGCTTTTAGTTTTCCACTCTTCAAACACGAACGATTGGGCAAATGGTGTTTGCCATTCGACAGCGATGGCTCGGTCATCAAACGCACTCTGTACTACGATTACCACACGCGCAAGGAAAAACCGGTAATTGGTGTGGCGAAAGCTGGACTTGATCGAATTTGATAGGTGCTGTTATTTGAGATAAGCGTCAGCCAGTACCTGTCGTTTACTGGGCTTCTCCAAGCAGTGCTCACAGCTGTCTGGGGCTTGGTGGTGATGGCTCTGGCACAGTTCAAGTTCGGGCGCGACCTTCTCTTCAAGTACCCGGAGTACTGCACCTTTGGTATGTTCTCCAATAAAGGACCCTCACGGGAACAGGTAATTTCTTTTTTATCTGCGTGCAGTCTCGCACGAACACAAATTTGTTTAAATTGTAGCCAACATGCATGCAATAGGTGATAAGCCGGTTGGTGGAGGGGCTGAGCCCAAATTCCGGCGAGGGCTTCGGATACTAAAAGCACCCAAAACCACATTTTCGGCTGAAAATCTTAGAGTCGTTAAGTTGGCCTCAAATACAGCAGGCGGTTTTAGCAATTTTTCTGTCTGTAATTCTAAAAGAATGCAAAAAAATCGCTGAAAAAATTGCTTGCCATAAAAATCGGACGGGTTCCCGTTCGATGGGTTTGGCCTATGTTGCATACAGGGCAGACCCTCTGTCTGGTGCTATACCAGGTAACAAGAGGTCCTGGGGTCTGCCTCCACCCACCCCCCGACTTAGGCCCGAAACCCGATCGGGGATTCCCCCTCCGATTTTGCTGGAAAGTAATTTTTTAGCAAATTTTTGCTATTTTTAAAATTTCACACACTAATTTTTTTGCTAAAATAGCCTGTAAAACAGTATTTTCAGCTGTATTTAATCCAAAATTAGCAATTTTTTTGGATGTTTTGCTAAAAAATTGCGATTTTTTATCGTTTTTGAGTGCCCAACCTCCCCTAGAATTTGGGTTCAGACCCCCGGCCGAAGCCAGACCACCAACCCCATACACGGGCCGGAAAATTCCGGAGGGCTAGATGGTTTTCGGCGGGAGTTGGATAGTATAAAATGGCTTACAAAATTTTATAGGGGTATGACCGGCCGAGGGGGCATGGGCCGTCGATGGGTTTTGACCAAAATATTCTGTTGTTCCCAAAAAAGTCGCCAAAATTTTCCGTGAGTAATGCCTACCGGCGAGGTGGGTATGACCGACCAAGAGGTTTGGCTAGGGAGGGGTGTGGGCAGTCGAGGGACGCTTTGGCACCTAAATATTTTGTTTTTCGCAAAAAAAGTCGCCAAATTTCTCCGAGAAAAGGTCGCCAAAATTTTAGGGGGTAGCGTGTACCGACGAGGGGGTTTGGCCGGCGAGGGGATAAACCCCCCGACCCATGCTTCCCCATCGGCGGATGACCTGTTACGTGTATGGTAGGTCAAGAGCTTTGTGTTCGCCAAAATAGGGCAGCCAGCCGTTTGGAGCTGCATTTTGAGCGAATTTTGCTACTTAGGCTCTCCTAAGCCTAGTGGTTCAACCCTCCTGAACCGGGGATGGCTTTATAGATTTCTCTAGTTTTGTTGCTCTTTAGGCAAGTACTAGCGGATTCACTCTGTGGCTGTTCGCCAACGATTCCAGTCGATCGAAATCTCTCTCTGCTCGATGTGACGGTCCAGGTACCTTCTCTTCTTGATGTCCTTTGCACAAGTTGATAGAAAACGGCCATCCTTCCTTCAGTCTGTGGGGATGGTTGTGACCGGAAGAACAGGTGTATGTATTTCTGTTAGAGTACTGACAGGTTTTCAGACCCTGGCTACCATTGCACTGCCACGTGTCTGGTTGCCTCTGCTATGACCGTTTTGGAGGACAGCAAGCAAATGCCTTTCAAGTGAGCTTCTTTTATTTTTACTTGCTACTAGAAAATTACATTCCCAATACCTGACTCATTAGTTGGTCGACTGAGCCAAAAATCCTGTTAAGTGAGCATTCTGTATTCTAGAAAAAATGAGATTTTTTAAATTTTTAGTCTGAAAGAAAGCTAATTGCTGTTGTGTATATTATGTACACGTACTAGGTATAACCCACAGTTGGTAGGTACATCTGAACCTAAAACCTGGGCATATACTGTACCTGAAAATTGTGAACCTGAACCTACTTGAAAATAAAAGTACTTATCTGACAGATACTAGGTCGTACCTACTGCTCAGGTTTTTTTGGTGGCTTCTATGTGTGAAAAAGCAATGAGAGGGAAGGAAAGGCCGTTCGTATTTTCACTCTAAAAGACAGAAACTTCGAATAACGCCTCAAACTCCTGTGCCACAGTGCTACAGTGAGTGGCTTAATTTTACTCGAGATTTTCCACAAAATCGCCACTGGGAGTAATCTCTAATCTTGCTCATGTAGCCGCCTGAACGGAGATTGACAAAACTGCTCCTATCAAAAAGTTTGGTTGTAACCACATGACCTGTGAGCAAAATATTACTACGGCACACGTACAGTACAATAAGTTCACTTTTTTGTTTTTTTTGCCTTAGCAATTCGTATTTTGTCGCA